>WJFB01002140.1:0-21986 GCA_009870185.1 Pygmarrhopalites habei
GTGACAACTTTTGGCCTAGAACTACACAGCACCGAAATTCCGACAAAGGAAAGGGAAACGTCAAATGGTCATATCAGGGAAAGGGTTTTTGTTCACTTTCCTTTAGATCACCCTGTATATATGTAGTAAGATGGATATGACTTTGACGGAAGTTTGGTGGATAGAAGAAAGTGCAAGGAGGAGAAGAGAAAAAAGATAGAGAAAGTGTGTATGAGGGAAGGGGAAGAGGACGCGTAATGCAAGAGCATCCATCTTATTTGACCTGTAGTGCTTAACATCTTTAATTACTAGTGACGACTCCTCCCCACACATATACGTGTTTCTACCGTAATTCATTCAATGGGGACTCTTCCAAGTCTCCAGTTGGATATGGAAAAAGTTTTTTTTGCCATAACTGTCGACCATTCTAGAACACACGTACAGAGTAGCACACACGAAATGTGAAGGCACAATGAAGTTGGAAATCCATGGATTACGGTACTCCAACACAAACACACGTACACTTTTTCCTAGTAAGGAATGTAGAGTCAACTTGGTGGAAGTACCAACGTGGGAGCAATCTACTGCAGTCGTGTCATTACATCATCTTTCCCTCCCGCCTCCCCCTCCTCCCCGAAAAAAGGAAGAGTCGTAAAAAAGTGAGCAAGGATTAGGACTAAGGGCTATACATAATACTTCTTTATATTATATTATATAGAAAATACAGCCGGAGGAAAAAATCCTCTTTATTTTCTCATTTTTATTTATTTTTTCTTCATCATCTCCTCCTCTGAGGGAGAGGAGGAGGAGGATGGAGCACACACCGGGGTCGAGCGAACAATCATGGTAAAATCTTTGAATGATTACATCTCTCCTTCTGTGTGCGTGTGTGTGTTCGTACCCCTTTACAAAATGAAGGAGTGACAGCATGTGTACATGTTGTGTATTTTGTGTGTCTGTGAATGAGTTCAAGATGGTAGACCAATGTCAATACAATACTTGTCTTAATATCCTCCTCGAATCTTTTTGATGATGATTTTTTCAGTTGACGACTAGGGGGAGGAAATCGACAGTCCACAAACATACAGACAACACAATAAAATATAGAAAAACAGGAGAAAGGCAGAGAGAGAGAGAGAGAGAGAGAGAGAAAGGAATCAGGATTTTCGTTGACGTGGAAAAGAGAGAAAAGAAATCAAGTCAAAACTTGAGGCAAAGTTTCCAGGGGCTGACGAGACTGAGAGAGAGGAAGAGATGGAAAGAGAGAAAATTTTTGAGAAATGAAAGAGGGTGAGGGGAAAACAAAGAACTGGAAAGAAATAGTAAAGAGAAAGGGGGGAAAGAGACAAACATCAAATGGTAGGAAGGAAAGTCTAGAAATGGGGTGAAAGGAGAAAATTTTCAAGGGATATAAAGATCATGCATAGGTAGACACACACACAGATACACCAAGTGAGGCTTAGTACGGTTGGGGGTATGTAGAAAGGATGTGTAGAAAAGAAGGTATGGATGTGAACTGCCACATAAGTATACACACATGGAAAGCTGGTTAAGGTGGTATCAACTCTGGAAATTGGAAGGCTCATCTTGCAGTCCCTCTCGGTGAAACTAAACATTCTGTGGATTCCAACTCTCCAGCTCTCTCTCCGTCTCTCTCTCTTCCGAGTCTGAAGAGTCAGGTAGAAAATAAATGGAAAAGTTCTCTCTCTCTCAACTTATCGTATAATGCTTTTAAGGGATCATACCTCCTACTTTTCCCCCTTCTTTTCCTCTCCAGTCAAAAAAGTAAGAGAGAGAGAGAGAGAGAGAGGAGTGTGTGGAGTTGCTCTCTGGAAATCCAGAAATGAGATGGATTATCTCCTTCTCTCTTTCACATGTCCCTCAACCTCACTATGTAGTGGGTGCATCAATATTTACGGCTATCCAGGAAAGTCTATCATCATTTCCCTCATTTCACAAACCACCAAAAAATACACACACACGCATATTTACTTTATTACACACACACTTTCCAAAATAATTATACCTCTCACTCTGGACAGCTAGCAAAATTAAATGCAATTGAAAAATAAATTTAACTCGAAAAAAAAACCACAATTTATGCCATCTCTTCCTCATTCCCTCTTCTTCCTCTCGGTTGGTGCACAGTGGAATTTTAGTAAGGGAAAGTTGTTGACAAAAATCAAGGCGATCTTTCCCTCCATGAAAATCTATGCTTCGTTAGACCAGTTCGTCTCCAGGCTAGTTTCTCTGTGTGTGTGCATGGAGAGAAGGGTGGAAGGCGTGTAGAGGAATTCTGGAAAGAACACAATATGGCAGTCGAAATGTGTTCGTGTGCAATACGTGTCTCATATGTGGCGTGGCAAGTTGTGCAACATTTTTTGCCCTCTTCCTCTTTTTCCTTGTGCTTGTGTTGTTGTACAAATATTGAATCCGAAACCTCCACATGTTTAACGTCACTTTTATACGATGATGGGACGCACGGAGGAGGAGGAGGAGGGGGCACACACAGTGAAAATTTTCAGTAGGTACACATAGAGAGAGCTCTCAACACGTCATTGTGACGGGGGGTAGCAATACTTCTTGCTTCTATTTTCCTCTCCTTTTGCAAGGGACAAGATTGAAGGAAAAATTTTACCAGACAATTTTTCGTTTTTACTCTCTCTCACAATTCCAAATATTTCTATCCTCTTCCCTACTAACTCCAAACCTTGTATTGACAGTAGGAGGAATAGAGAGGTACACTCAAATTTGGAAGATGGACCAGTGGAGCAAAGAGAGGAAGGCAAAATTTTTTTGAACGACACATAAAACATAAGCTAGACTTCACACAGACTCCAAATCATCAAAGATGATGTGAATGAGAGAGCGATTGGATTTGTGTGTGTCCCGTTTTTTTGTATGTGTACACAAATATATTTTATATGCTAAAATATCTGTATGCCGTTTGGCATGTTCAAGATCAAGAGGGACAAGAGGAGGAGAATGGAACACCGTTTTTTCTACCTCTTGGTTCACTCTTCACCTTGACCTTTTACACGAGGATGCGAGTCACAAATATTATAAATGGAATGAATTTGAAAGAGATTTTCTCTCTTCATATTTATTCCATATTGAAAAATCTAGAGTGTACATAACTCAAGCTTATATAATATTGTAGAGAGGATTTGGTTTGTACAGGGCCTCCCTGCTGTTTGTGTGAGGACAGAGGAGGGATAGAAGAGAGTGTGCGTGTGGGTGTTGGTGTGAGTTTGTAACAAAGTTGTCCGTGCTTTCACTTCCCTGAAGAATTTTTTTTGTTTGTTTATTTTTCTACGGAAGTTTAATTACTAGTGGAAATATGTAACTGTCTTTTCATGTCGCGCTGAGACGATCGTCTCGACCACTGCTAACGGACTTCATTAGGGAAAAATTTGGGAGAAAGGAACTGGAAGGAGTAAAAGAAAGTTATGAACATTTCTTCTGTCTAATTCAATATCATGGAATTTTCTATTCCAACTATACTGCCACTGCTGTGCATATCACGCGTAGAAATTAATAGTGATAAAATCAGCTCGGCTAAATGGCGGCGTTCAAAAAAGATAAACTCTCGGCTGACTCCCTGTCTCTGTCTCTGTGTGCAAAATTTTCCCTCACTCGCATTGTGTGTATTGGAATCTGTGATGGCATTTATCTCTTACATGTACACGGTACACTGTCCCTTTACAGATAGAGTTCGTGTAATAATTGTACCCTTATTAATTATTCTAGCTGTAGCTGTAGGAAACAAGACGCATGTACACACACACATACTCTCTCTCTCTGGCTCTCTGTACACACAAATGTATGTACGTAGACTTGGAGTCTTTTGTGTGTGTAATTTTATGACTAGATTAATATTAGATTATAGACTTGCTTACATAATGGTCCCTCCCCCCTTCTTCTCACCCTTACATTTCACTGCTGTTGGACTGTAGGAGAGAAGAGAGAAAGGATGAAATGGAGGGGGGAATCCTTAAGTGATGTAATTATAATGGCATAAACTGTTAGCTTAAAAGCGTATTCGAGTTAAGGTATAATATTGCATTTCATTAAACTTGAGCCTAGTTGAACGCTAAGCGGGTGCTGAGGTAGTCCGATGAGCACTTTTGAGAGTCAGTTAAAGCCACAAACCCCTCTTCCCTCACACACACATACACAGAAAGAGAGAAAGAGGGAGAGAAAAGAGGGGGGACATAAAATGTTCATATTTCTATGCTCTGCAATATTATTATGAAATGTTCCTGTACATGGGAATATATCCACACACTACTGCGGTTTAGTCGAGGGGAAAGGGCGTGTGTATATCCACACACACACAGTCACACATAATGTATATGAAATTCTTGCTTTTCCTTGGGAAACCTCGATTGTGAATTACATATCGATTTCTTCTGACTATCTCTCTCTCTCTCGCTCTCTCCTGGACTGTGAAAGTTCCCCTGGAAAGCACAACTCTCATGTGTAAATATGAGGACAGTGTACAGTCTGTACAGTACGTGTATGTATGATAGGAGAACCTTTCCCTCTCACCTTCCTCCAGGAGGGAGTCGTCCACACCACAGGAGCTTCAGAATGAGTTTTAAGGTACCCGGGTAGTGGCGAAGGGAGGAGGAAAAAAGGTGCAGGGTACAGAGGAAAAAGGAAGTGAGGAGGCGGCCCAGCCGTCCTCTTCCTTTTCTCCACCCGGCTTTCTCCTCGACGAATTGGTCTTGATAGAAAAAAATCAGTCAACTTCAAAGCCACAAATTGTAGGGAAGAGGACTAACTTGCATCATTTTCCTTTTTCGACAAATTACAGTGATTATGCAAGCTGGAGAATGATGTGGAGATTAGGCTCTAATTCCTTTGACAGCCACTTTCCTAGAGACAAGACGGCAAGAAGGGAGGAAGGAGGAAAGGGGAGGGAGAGGAGGGGGAGTGTTTGTGGGTTATAATCATGGCACATGATGTGAAATTATTAAATAGATTTTCTCCTCCTCCTCCATATCTTACTGGACATTCTCATGTTCAAATTGTGTATACAAATGTGAGATAGAAAGAGAGGAGAGGAGAAGAGAAGAAACAAAATTTTGCCACATGGACAAGCAAACGTGGAATGTACATACCGCTATGAAATTAGAAGCCAATGTTTTTCAAAATCTGTCATCTCGGCAGTGTTAAAACATCGTTTAGCAGTGTACATTGTCTGGGTGTACGTCAACTTGTCTGTTTTTTTTCTTGTCTCCCCCAAAGAACGAGGATGAGGTGTGTGTGTGTGTGATAGAAATAACAGAGGGAAGTCAAGACTTCTTGTTCGAACATGCAATAAACAGTACGAACACACACACACAAACATTTACCTTGGTGACAAACATTTTTTTCTCGAGTTAATACACAATTTATGAGGGAGAAAGGGAAGGTGGGGAGGATTGAACATTGAACGCATTGTATTGCTACATGGATTTTTGTGAGTGTGGGTGACGTGGGAAATACCACGCAGAGAGCCCCAACTTTCCGTTTCTTTCCCATTACACCAATTTTCAAGTTGAAGTTGATGTGACAACTATGACTATTTTGAACTCATTTTTTTCATTCTCCTCGGATTCTGTTGTGTGTGTGTGTTGAGCTGCTGCTTCTGCTACCGTGTGTGTACGTATACAAGCAAAATTAAATTCTGACTTGTTCATATAAAAGTTATTTCCAATTTGAATAACAGTGGAGCACACACACACAGAGTATAAAGGTAAACTAAATTATGTACAAGGAGTTCAAGGTAAGAGAGAGAGAATACAGAAATTGAGAGAGAAGAAAAAAAGTGAGAGAGGCCATAATGTCAATAATTCTTTCTTCCTTCACCTCAAGGAGAATAAAAAGGGAAATGTGGTGTGGCCGGGGATACCGTATTCTAAGTAATGAAAGCCTGAGCTACTTTTTTTAAAAAAACAAATTTACACAATTCATTATTAATTGTTTAAAAATTCAAATTGTCCTTGACTTGCTTTTGTTCATATATTTTTTGAAAAAAAACTGTACCAGGGTAGACTTCATGGGAGTACAGTACATAGGTAAATACACATAAAAAGTGATAGAATGGATTTGAAAAGGAGAGAAGGACCCAGCACCCATGTGCTTAGTACAAAGTAACACTTGTGCAAGGATTGTATTGATACCTGTATCACATTTTTCCCTTTGGCAGGCAGACTGAACGTATTAATATTGGCTCATTACTAGTGGCCATGTGTAATTTCCATCCACGAATCTGTTCGAGTACCCCGATCAGTCTACATGAAATGTATGGAGTCACTCACAAAGTTTGTATACACATTCCCCTTCCATACCTATTTATATAGGTTCTAATTCTGTATATGGAGAACATTTTTGTATAGTGTAGAGTGTGACTCTGTTCGATTGGATAAATTATTCTTGGCAGAGTGCGTACACTCTATGTAGGACATTGGTATTGATATGCATATGGGGTGAGTAGTGTGGGTAGAACATCTTAAATAATAATGTCTTAAATAACAGATTTGTAGCTCAATCACCGCAGAAATGCAAAAATAACAAGCTACTCTGTCTACTGTACTGTATAGTGATGTGTATTTCCTCTCCTCTGCAAGTATGTACGCACACGTACTAATATTATGGAAAACAAGGGAAGGGGAGAGAGTGGCCATGTCGTGGAGCATGGGAATCTCATGAATATTTCACAATCAAAGTTTGTTGTTGACAAATAGAATTGATTGTCCCTCCTGCCTGTCGACTCCCTCCCTCTTTTTCTCTTTGATGGACGGACAGTGGAGTGAGAGTGGGGAAAGCAGTTGACCGTATATTCAATATTTCTCCCTCTTTCCCTCTAGTTATGTATTTAATGGACACAGCCAATCCTTCTCCTCCCGCGAAAAGTCCTTTCAAACCACTCGAGCAGACTATCTATTTTGAAATTTTGGATAAGGGAGAAGAAGAGGAGGAGGAGGAGAAAATTGAATGTGTACAGAGTGATTAAGTTGAGTAGGACAATCAGCACATTGGCTATGACCACAAATGAAAAACTTTTTTGTGTTATACGACAAAATGCCGCAGCAGACAGACAGACAGCTCCTGCAGCAGTCGGTGTGTGTGTGTAGATTGTGATATGATATAGATTTTGTATGAAATTGGGAAGAGGGTGGGGTTGGGGGAGGAGAGGAGGAGGAGGGGGGTCAAAAGTGTAACTTTTGAATGGAGAGTTTCATTATTAATAATAATCACAATAACTTGCAGTCGAGAGGACTTTTCAGATATTTTTATCACCATTCCCCAACCCTCAACTCTCCCTTTTCTCCAGAAAAAGTGTTTATGTATGTGTGAGGGAAATTCCAGTAGACACACACAAGAGAAAGGGAAAATAATTTGGGATCCGTCGTGTATAGTGACCTATACAAAGTCGTTAAACTCTGTGAGCCACAGTGATGCACCGATGAGCCATTCCTTGGTTTTTACAGTGGAACCCACGAATAACGGCTCTCCTCAATATTTTTTTTGAAAATGTACCTAGCAGATATTAGTCACAAGAATACTTTTAGTTTAATTAGATTTATCATAATAAAAGCACAACAGATTAAAAGATTTTTAATTTTTAAAACCAGCTTAACATTAATATCCCTTATGACTCGTAATTAAAAAATTGAAAACATAATCAAAACTTTATATGGGCAAAATACACATGCGAAAAAAATTATGCAAAAAAAATTTGTAAAAAATAATGACGACATCGAATAATCTCTTTGAATTTTTTTTAAAAAAAGTTTGTCCGTTATAATGTAGTTTCACTGTACTAGGGCCATCCTACTCGGTAGCTGTCATTCAAGTTGAGCGAGTCTTTAGCCGTCACAATCGAAGCCTCCTGTTCTCTTCGTTATAGATTTGTTGATCGCAAGTTTGGTTGGAAGATGCGATGGGGAGGAGGAGAAAGGCTCATCTTGTTTGTGTCCCATTGTACTTGATCAAGAGTAAATTTTTAGATGACGACTTTGCTGGATCAACATTAAATCCTCTATAATATTTTATAGACGAAGGGATGAGTGATCCCATAGATGTATGTATGTATGTATTAGGAGTATATATATTTCCATTTACCTATGAGCCCGAACTGTGTGTAGAAATATAAAAAATAGGAGGAAGACAGGAAGAAGATCATAGGAGGTATGCGATGAGAGTTGGTGGCTGGAGAAAGAAAGAAAGCGGAGGGAAAGGGAATGATTCTTTATTTTTTGGCTTGAGATGAGAGAACTCAATAAAATGATGGGAGGAAGTTGAAGTTTTTTCTCGTTCCTACGACCCTTTCTCTCTCCCTCTCTCTCTGTTTTGTGTTCATAGAATGGGAGGAAAACGGAGGCGAAGGAGGTGAGGAACTCAAAGGAGAATGAGGCATGAGGTGGAATGGTCGTCGTCGTTTTCATATTATTTTTCCGGCCATCCATTCTGTTAGTTGTAAGTAGAGGTAAAACGACGTAATAATGATAATATAGGCGGTTGCTCCTAGACTCAAAGAGAGAGAGGGGGGAAGAGAGCACAAAGTTCTTATTTCATGATACGCCCTTAAATCGTATTATTGATCTGAGGAACGAGGAGTATGCATACAATGTCCAAAATGTGGAAAGCAACGAGGCTGTGTGTTTGTGTGTTGGGGGGGGGGGGAGAAAGTGGTAGTTACGTATACCTGTGCTCCATATAATGGAGAAAATAATAATGTATGTTTCCACAGTCCCTATACTCACAAAATACACACACACGCAGAGAGAGAGAGAGAGAGAAAGAAAGGGAGGAAGGTAAAAACACACAGACGCGCCAACTGGATGGACTTCTTGCATATGTTAGTCTCTGGATGACTAGATAGATTTTTATTACGTGACTAAAGTAGTTGGTTCTCAGCTCTCTCCGTCTCTCACTCACCCACTCTCTCAACTGACAGTCTTCACGTTGAATGATGATAGTTTTTTCCCTGTACACAAGACAAAACACACACACACGGAGCGGAGTATACATGGATTTACTTATAGATGTACATACAAGGTTATAGGGAAAGAGGAGAAAGGAGAAGGGAAGGTGATGCATGTTGCCCCTGTCAATGCTCGCAATTTGAACGTTCGTTGGGTTATTTATTCAATGTGTAGTCAACGGTTCGTGACGACTAGTCATCGATGATGGTGACTAAAAGATAGGTAGATGGATAGACAGATAGAAGTGTGTGTGGATGGATCTCTCTTTCGGATTACCCATTGACCATTCATTGGTGTATATCAAAACATTTGTGTGTGTGTGTATCTACATAACATTTATTATGTGTCGAATACCCACAGCACTACATACTCCCGTATGTATTCATATTGTGGGCTAATATCCAAAACATAATATTATAAATGTGTTCAATCCTCGGCTATACTCTCAAGTGAAGTTAGACAGTTGGAAAGTAAAGGAAAAGAGGACTCTCACTCACTCACTCTCTGTGTATGTGTGCCTCTGTCGTCGTTCCGTCCTGACATTATAATTCGGGGTCTTACACCGACGGAGAAAGAAGGCCGAGAGAGAAAACGATTACGAGGACGAGGAGGACACCCCATATAACGTATGCAGTCAATAATAGCACACACACACACGAGAGTGGCAGTGATGGTAGTAGAAGTAGGAGCAGAGGTAGCGGTCGTAGAGGAGTAAAGCAGTAGAAGTGATATGGAGTTTCCTATACTATGGGTTTGCATTGGCTCAGCTCAGGTTGGAACTTGGAAGGACTAGCCTTGCCTTTTGCCTTGACTCACTGTGGTGTATGTGTGTGTGTGTGGGAGAGTGAGAGAGAGGGCAAAATTTCAACACGACTCCTTCCTGCACGGCAGAGAGGGAAACTGTGCTGGAGAGTTTGGAGAGTTGAGACGAATTTCTTTGTTTTCCTCAGCACGTTCCTCAGTCGAAGTCTGACTGCTCTCTAGACTACGTCCCAGTCTCCTTTTGTCTGTTTTTCTCTATCTTCTCCCTTCACCTCTCTCACAGAGACACCCACAACGACCGAACACTTTTCCTCATACACACACAAGAAAGAGAGAGAAAGGGTGAGGGAGAAGTGAGAGTGTTTGGAAGAGAGTGAATTACAAGAAGGAAGGGCCTCGCAATAGCTCTTTCCTTTAGTCTTTACAGTGAAGACCTGTGGTGTGGGGCTGTGTACCGATTTCATATTTGTGCAAACCACATTTTCAATTTTCTTCTTTCACTCTGTAATCAAATGGGACAATCATAACCAGAGCAGCAACAGTCCTCACAGCTACAGTGTTCAATTTTTTTCGACATTTTATAAATACTGACAAGGGGGGAAAACGGGACATCAGAAAAAATCAGAAAATTATTTCGTCTGTTCAAAAAATTGTGGATTTGTGGAGACAAAAAGATTTCCTGTGTGTGGACAATATATAGCGAGAGAGTTTAAATTGAAATGTTGGGACGGGCCGTGTCTCTCTTCTCCTATTACTTTTAACAAGGACGGACGTGGAGGACTCAGGAGAGAGAGAGGGAACCTCATTAACGTCCACCTCCTCCCCTCTCATTATCTAATATAATATGTATGTAGTCAAGGAGTGTGTGTGTCTTGTTGTCGACCCTCTCTTATTTCCCTCGAAACTCTACTACTACTAAACGTGCTGGAGGAAGGGAAAACCCCCTATTCAACCAAACACACAAAAAATTACTGTACACTCTCTCTCCACACACAGTCACAAAACCACAAACGACAACACACAGTCATTGTCCACCATTCGTCAGCTTGACACACTGGTCTTGTCGTCTCCCTCTTCGTCTCATACACAACGACAATTGACTGTGTGTGCCTGTGTTTTCAAAAAAAAGAGGGGAAGGGACGACTTTACTCCCAATTTTCCTCTTTGATGACTTTTGGCATAACTTGAAAAAAACTGAGAATATTCAACGACATTGTTACTTTCTATTTTATACTCAAAATTCATTTTTTTGAAGACAAAATCATTTTGTGATCCTCTTCTTGAAAACTTCTCTGTCTCATCAAAGTTGTGTTGAGTGTGAAATTTTTTTAGAAGAAAAAACTTATATTTTGTATTACAAGAATTGGAGAAAGAAAATTTGTAGGATTTAACTACACCAGAGGAAAAACAAACAGGGCAGTCAATGCAGTGGTGCTCTAATTAATTATGACAATTGGAAATGAATCTCTTCAATAAATGTACAATTAACAATGTAAATGTTTAGTGATTAATTGTGATTAGTGTAAATGTTCTGAGAGAGGGAGAGGAAAAGAGAGTAGAGTTGTGTGTGTGGGCTTCACATTCTTTCTGATGGTGAATTCAGTGTTCTGCTCTTCTCATTATTATCCTCCATCTCCTTTCACTTTCATCTCTCTGTCTGGAGACTTATCTTCATGGGCGTTTTGCTCGTCCATGCGAAATGGACTTGGATTGGGAAGAAAGGAGAGTCCACGGCTTTCACCCAGAATGAGGATGGAGACGATGAGGAGAGAGCGATGAATGTGAAATTTATTAAAAGCAAACCCGGGAGTTTCTGTTTGATTTCACCTTAACATAAAGGGAAAGGGAAAGCAAAGGGAGGGAAGAAAAGGGAAGGTCCGTGGATGGTGTGTGTTTGTCTCTTTCTCTCCACTATCTCCACTGCATCATCTCTATTTTCCTCCACTCATTATATTTGAGGATTTTGACAAAAACCACAACCAACAAAGTCATTTCTATATCTCCCATGTGTTTCTATGTGACTAACTACTTATACATATATAATTGTGTTCCACACACACACAATTGGCACAAACTTTATGGCTGTGTGTTTGTGGGCGGAGGTTCTTATTTTATCCTGGAGTATAAGAGAATCTTTTGAAGAATAGAAAGTGTGTGTGTTCTCTGTCTGCATTTTGTCTCCACAGTCCAAGTGCAATTCATCAAGGAAATATATACGCGTGCTTATTGAATTCCACACAGACCATTTCAACTCTGAAAACTTCTCCACTGTTTGGTCAAAATCCTCCACCACATTCTCCTTTGGTCAAAAAGTCTCTCTCATATTTGTTTGTAGCTATCCATATCCGAAAGGACATCATCGTGTGGAGTCAGTGTGTGTCCAAAAGGTTTATGGAGGAAAATTGTCCTCACCTTTTGGTCCTCATCGATTTGTGCATTCAATTCTCATCCTATTCCGCTTCTTCCCCAACTTTTTAAACTGTCCCCATGTCTCCTCTCTTTTATTTGACCCCACTTCCAAGGCCGGGTCGGAACCAAAAGGACAGTTGAAACATTATGTGTGTGCGAGTGGAAAAAAGGGGGATGTAAGCCATGGGAGAGAGGACACACAAACTAAAGTCATTCTCATTGTCGTCCTACTTTTAAGTAATAATACTATAAAAATATAGAGAAACCCATCAGCAGTAATATATGTATATCCCCACATCATCGTCTTCCTCATAGGAACTTATAGGAAGAGAAAGGAAAAAAGTTGACAGACTTCAAGGTGAAAGAAAAGGAAAGTGAAAGTCCATTTCAAGGGAAGATTTTCAAATTTCTGTGTTGTTTCCAATTCACACAACAACAAAAACAACAGCAAAGAGAGAGAAAACGAATCTCAATGATCCTCCCAAAAATATTGAAAAAAAACAATTGTTAAAGAATCGTGCTACATTTAAATACGAGAAATAATACAGAATTTAATCTCAATTTTTTCTATATTCCTACTCACAAGAATCCAGCTACTAAACTACATACGATAATACATAGATAAGAAATACACATATTATTCAACAGCAATGGCAATCTTTGTCAGTCTCTGATGTATTCAGAATGTCAGGGGAGACTCAGCTGGTCATTTATTTCGGGTGTGACTACGGGACTTGTCCTTCTGACAGTTGTTTCCTCTTGAGATTTAATCTCTAGAACGATACACACAGTAGAAAGAAGAAGAAGAATACGAAAGGCTGATTATTTTCTTTCTTTCTCTCATCTGTACACACACACTCACACAAGCACACACAAAGTATACACACACAAAAGTGGGACAATGTTGAGAAATGGAGGAGAGAAGTTGAGAAAAATGTTCATCAAAACTGCTGATGATGCATCCACAGATACTTCAAAGTCTCCTCCTCAGTTGAAGAAGAAGGTAGTCATGAGAGTGAAGAAGACATCGGATTTTGTGCTGCGACAGTGTATTTGGCAAGCAGCGGAGGAAACTCAACTTGAATGGCTCTACGACTGCTCTTGGATCCAAATCAAATGATGAAAATTATTTCTTAATATGAATGTGCGTTACATTTTCACTATTCTTTGAAATCATAGCCTTATAGTCGATACATATATAGTAGCCTCTCCTCCTCATCCACTCAATTCATAGTATCATGTCATTTGTATTTTTATTCCTTGTTTCGTGAAGGACTTGATGAGGACATAATATTTTGGAAACATTTTGCAGGATTCCCCCATTGTACTTTCCCTTGTCTCTCTTCTCCTCTCCTTTCCCCATTGTCCTCTAATAGAGACCCATTCATTTATTATACACAATTTGAATTGTAACGTGGCTTGAATTTGAAGGGGAGGAAATGGGATGACTACTCATGTACCAATGCACCTTCAAGGTCTTCCCTCAGTCTTTAAATGTTTGTGTGTGTGTACTGTCATTTGTTTAAATAGGGATGGAACAGACAAGGAGTAGGGCCGTAAAAAAGGCTATCAAGTTGTACAAATCAATCGAAACGAAATAGAAAAAGTTGAACTCAATGGGAGCTCCGCCGTCGTTTCTTTCTTTCCTTCTACTCCTCTTTTCCAGTTATGTTGGAGTCGTGAGTGTTTTAGAAAATCAAGACACAAAGAAAGAGATAGAGAGGAGAGAAAGAGGGAGAGAGAGAGAGGGAAGAAGAACCAAGGTATTCAATACTTTGGTTTATATTTAGAATTGTAAACAGTCTCCTTCCTCCTCCATCGTCCTCCTCCCTCCTCCTTCTCCTTCATGTTTTTTTTCTCCTCAAAAACTTTTATTCGAGAAGAGGGAATCTGGAAACACACACACACATTTATATATTGGAACCTGGCCGTTTAAATCCTGTGACCACCTATTCTTTACCTTTATTTCCTCTCTGTGTCTCTGTCTCTGCGTGTGTGTGTCTGGGTCTTTGAACAAAATGTATTTCAATACATTCCCTCGTGACTCCATTGTCGAATATACGAGTATATACACACATGATTATATTATAATAACCTTCCTCTCTCTCGCTTGTCCTTCTCCTCTTCCACGCATTGTTCCCCCTCTATTCTAATGTTTTGTTTTGTTTCAAGGGAAAAGGGAGGGAGGGGAAGAGCAAAGGAAAATAAAATCTGTGACTGACTGTATACACAATTGTACACCAATAAAAAAATCTCATTCTTTAGAATGTCTCAAAAAACGGCCCTCCTTTCCTCTTCTCCCTGTGCTCTGTTAAAACTACAGATATACGAGTGTGTGTGTGTGTGTGTGTACTGCCCAGATTCACTAGCGAGGTGGAGGAGATGAGAGGAAAAAGTGAAGGAAAAGCAGGAGGGGAAATTCTGTGAATATTTTTGATACTGTATCTGTTTTTTGTATTGTATTTTACTGTACCTGCCCAAACTCTTGACAGTCAATTGAAAGACATGCGTTCCATGTCCCTGGGACTTTATATGATGTGAGACTAACACTCTGGAAAGACATACATATATGGGGACTAGTCAATACATGGGAAGATGAACGTCGCTTGTTTTTCAAATGGATAGTCATGTTATGACTTGGCAGGAAGAGCAAGTTCGGGTTGTGCCTATGTGTGTGTGTGCCTGTGTGTGTGCTGAATATGGATGACTTGACTAATCTGCCATGCAGCAGAGTATACAGTTTGTGTGCGTTGTGTATGTGTGTGTGTGCAGGGGGCAAGTGAGATGGAATTGAATTCCATATATTTGTATTTCTCTATCTTCCCAGAGACTAGAGAGACAGAGTGAGTGAGTGAAGCAGGAGCGTTGAGGATGTGAAAAGACAAAATAACTAGTCTTGAAAAAGAGGGAATGGAATAGAATGGCCATGGAAAGATTTTTTGGGAACGTGTTTCCTCTCTTTTTTCTTCCTCAGTTCTTTTGGTCTTAAAAGTGTGAGACGAGGATGGTAGGATGGTAGGGGCTGGGATGGGATGGGTAAAGGAGGGGAAGAGTAAAAGTAGTGTCAACGAGATGCGTTTGTCTTTTGCTACCGCGGCTCTGAGCGAAAGTCTTCATCTGTAAATATTGGTTTGTGCTCAGCCTGAGGAGATGAAAGAGGAAGAAGAAGAAGAAAAGAGAAAAGAATAGAAAAAGTGTTTATGACCCATCCACAGCATGCATAGAATTGGTTTCTTGGGTGGTGTGTGTGTGTCAACAAAACTCCTTGCACTTTCTCCCTTTTCCAACTCGGTGTGTGTATGTGCATTTGTGGGTATGAGAAAATCATCATGTGTCTAGCTTACACTTTTTTATAGGAGGAGAAAGTGTGGAGTGTATATTGTGTATGTACAATATACAAATATTTCGTTTGATGTAGGACTGGAATTATATTACGAGGAAAGGATTCCCTGTGTAACGGGGACACAGTCATAAAAAATAAATAACATAAATTGTGGCTT
Source organism: Pygmarrhopalites habei (assembly GCA_009870185.1). NCBI lineage: Eukaryota > Metazoa > Arthropoda > Collembola > Symphypleona > Arrhopalitidae > Pygmarrhopalites > Pygmarrhopalites habei. Next base: position 15,629 of record WJFB01002140.1, read on the forward strand.
TCTACCCACCCACCATGAGCTCATCAAGGGATTGTACAACTCCTCCTCTTAGCCTCCTACACTTTCACTCTTTCTCTCTACTCCATACCAAGATCATTACAAAGATCATCTGACCTTGTCCGGACAGTAATGAAGAGAATGTGACCCTTCATTTCATACAAATTCCAATCATAAGTGGAAAAAGGGGAAACCATTGTATTAATGAATTCATAATTTCTATTGAATTTTTTTGTACAAAACTAAACAGTATTTTAAGAGCATGAAAGCATAAAAACTGACCTTCGTGTTAATTAAGCAGAGTGAAAACAAAACAATTTGGAATGTCATGAAATACTCGTTTTAAAAAATGTGAGAAATCTTCACTAATGAATTTTTAATTGGGAATCTTTGCAGAGTTCAAGGGAGGACGGGCGTGGATGCCCGGGACCTCCAGTTCCCCCTCCTCCACCATTACCACCACCTGGGCCCACAACAACAACAACATCAACAACAGGGACCGCGAGCAGTAACCACCCACCGCCACTACCACCCGTTCCTCTGTCACCCTGTCTTCCTCCACAGCCACCAGAACCAGAGTTACTCTCACCCCGTGTCCTCACTGCAAGTGCTTCTCATTTATCACTTCAGTCCACTCGGCATAACAGGTGAGGACGTGAAATCCATTTCATACATTCCTTACCCGTCATGTCACACACTCCCCTACAATTCTATTCTACCACCTCCGGCCCTCTCTTACAAGTTGAACCTCTAAGAAAGTTGTAAAGCTGTAAAAATACGCACTCACTTCCGTACACAAACACATCATGAGAATGAGAGAAGAAGGAATGTTTGTGATAATAATCTTATTTTATTTTAAAAAACTTGTGAACATGAATCCTAACATTTATGGTGTCGTTTACAAGCCATTAGCCTGACTTGAATTTCTCCCCTCTCCTCCCTTTTCGTTCAGTCTCATAGAAAAGAGCTTACACTTTGATGCAGGGTTGAATGAAATCAATAAGACTATAAAATACGTAAGCAGTCTTTGAATAAAAGAAAAGCCAGGGCAGGAGAAAATATAATTCATTCCGCGTCACTGAAACTAAGCAAACACTTCATACTTTTTCCTCAATTTTCTTCTTTCTCTCTCTCTTTCTCTCTCAATCCTTCATATAAATAACAGGGGTTCGAGCTGGTGTAAAAATTTCACTGGGTGTGTGTGTGCACTTAATTTCTAGGATTTGTAGACGTCTGCACCTCCCCCTATTTATCTTGAAGATCCTTCAACAATATTTTTTTAAAAGATGTTTACTAGACAGAAAAAAATTCTGCCAAAATTCAATGGGGAAAAGAGGGGAAGAAGTTTTGAAGGAGGTTGGGGTTAGCAGAAGGGAGGGATTGATGAAAGGAACATCTTCAATGTTTCTTGATGTTTCTCTTAATTTTCTTAAGATACTTCATCCTCCACTGTTTCCTTACTTTTTTTCATTAAAAATCACCCCATGTAAGCACACATGTACAAACTAGTACACTGTATTCTACAATAGTCTCTCCTCTGAAATTCCATCCTTATTTGTATAAAGGCTTAGTGATTTCTGTACATTTGTACATGTCCAATGACTTGACTGTGTACATGACTATGAGAAAATTCTGTCATGTATTATGCACGTATGAAAGTTATGAGCTTAGGATTGCTCTGCGTGTTCCCTCCCATATATACACACTGTATAGATGTAAAATGAGAGAGAGAGAGAGAAAGTTCCACAGTCTCTTTTCTCTGAAATAAAAAAAGGAAGGAAAAAAAATTCCCTGACGTTCCAAAGAGAGAAAGTTGAATTTCTCTCTCTCTCTCTCTTTTCCTACCCCTGAGGAGAGGGAGAAACAAGGAATGGAAAACAAACAAAAGTGTGGAAGTAGAAGAGGAGAACGAAAGGTTGTGAGAAAGAAACACTACATACTCCTGTACAAAACATAAAAAAATATAAAGAAAAAAAGGACGGGAGGGAGGTTGACTTTTTAGCAGGGAATATGAACGAGGTTATTTTCGACCAAGACAAAGCCTGGTAGTGTACACCATTCTTTCTATTGTACAAGCAGAGAGGTGTATGTAGCCTCGAGTCTTAAGCGTTAGGTTGGGTATGGAGGGAGAGAGAGAGGGGAGAAAAAAAGAAGTCAAAGTATTCAATTGAGACGCCATTCACAACAAAATTACTACTATAAGCATCAGCAACAGTGGAAGGAGGAAGAGGGAGACAGAGAAAAGGAGGAGGAGAAGAGAGGGGTAGTCCTCAAAAACTTTGTACAGACAAAAAAGGTAGAGACAAGAAAAAAGTGAGGTAGTGTACAGAGACCAATGTTCCTCCTCTCCTCTTCTTGCTGTGTATTTGTTGTACAGACTTTATACTTCATTCTGCTGTCACAAAATGGACATTCAAGCTGGTCTCAGGAGTCATTCAAATGAATTTTGTTCTCTCTTCTTCTCATACAACTAGAATTTGTCTCACACACACACAGTCATCTTAACTATTGAGCTCCTCTCATTCGTCCAAAACTGGGGGAATGTCTGCAGGAGAGCAGCAGGACATTATTTCTATGAGACTCTGAAATGGAGAAAGTACGGTTCATTTCATATTTTAGCTCAACTCACTCTCTCCTGCGTGTGTGTTCGTGTGTGTGTGTTGGGCTGTTTTGAAGTGATACCAATATTTTACATTTAAATACAGTCAAAATGTAATGTACAAAAAAAATCTGTTGTACTTTCTTCCTTAGAAATGTTGTAGAATGGATGTGGTTAGTAAAAAATGTTTTTTTTAAAAAAATGTTATTTCGTCCACAATGATGTTTTCTTCAACTCTGCCCCACATTTGGATAATGAGAAGGGGCGGAGGATTTAAATATAGATCTATTTTTCATAAACAGAAAAGCTGCACAAAAGTGCCCACATTCATTTCTGCATTAACTGTAGAGTGGGTGTGTGTGCATTGGCTATGCAAGGCATGGTAGAGAATAGTCACACAAAATGAGGAGAGAAAGTAAATCACAAGATGGAGAGAGAGAAAATAATAGGGAGTCTTTAGCCTGGGAAAAAAGTAAAATCTTTTTCGAATTTAATCTTGAGATCGGATAGAAAGGTGGAAGGGAAGAAGTATAAGGAATAGAAGTAGAGGAGTAGAAAAAAAGGCCAAAAATTTTCCACATGGTTGATTTTTTAAGGCCCTCATTTATTTTAAATCCTCTCACCATAGTCAGTTCTCTACTCCTTACCTTTTCACAGGGAAAAAAAGATTGTGGCTTTCTCTCTCTCTCTTTCTCCGTCTCCATTAGATCTCTATAAAGAAGCTCTCTATTTTTCTTACCTTATCACATCGATGTATATGTATATCTGTGGGTTGTCTTCTCTCTCCTCCTCCTCCGTTTGGCTTGGCAATGGAAAGACAGTTGTGTGTAGACACTTGGCAGTGTGAACACCTTGAAAGTCGTGACCTCATCCTTTTGGAAGAAAACGGAGAAAAAATTGGAACATTGGACAATGCACATTATTTTACATTACTATAAGTCTTTCCTCTTCTTCTCTCTTTCTCCTTTCTCTGGGTTTTTTGGATATTTCACCAGTTCAGCTTTCCTTTTCGCCCAGACGAGTTTCTAGTCGACCGCAGAAAAGGGTAGAATGAAGAGATAGGCTGAGGCTGAGTGAAAACAAACCAAAAAAGGAGAGAAAGAGGAGAGGGGGAGAAGACTCTGGTTTGCACGAATGACTTGGGACTAAAGTTAGTTCAGTCTCTTTTCTCTTCCTCTACACTCTGCCCGCATTTGTGTAAAGCCAGAATAAAAAACATTGTACATATATACGTACACATGTATACACACTTATATATTTAGCTTAACTAAAACCATAGGTTTGGGTTTTAGCTTCAAAGTTGACTATTGGAATCTTCCAATCAAGCAAATTCAGACTGACTCTCCAATCCTCTAATGCTCATTTCATTGGTTCACAGTCCAATGTTTGGCTCTCGATCTCTTCTCCTGATTTTTTTTACCTTTAACCCTGTCTACGTCCCGTCTCACTCTCTACTTTCTCCTTGCTTTCTCTTTCCCCTTTCACTTTCTCCCTTCGTCTCTCACGGAAAGTAAGTCTTCGACGATTGGCGTCCATTTCAATTTCAACAAGTACAAGCTGAATCTTTACCCACCGCCCTTTCTCCACACACACACTTTCTACTTTCTCTTTTTGTGGATACAAGGTATGTCTCTGGTTTCACTTTCATATGGAAAACCACAATCAAATCGTATAAGTGCGTATATGTGTGTAAATACGCACTCTCCTCCATTTTCATTATAGAATTGCCTTTATATGGAAGAAAAGGTGTACGTCTATATTTGTACATATAAATGCATCCATTATATGACAGGAAAATGGGCTAAACCCTCACCCTGTCCATTATCCGACCCGTTTGTTTATATGAAAATGTTCCAGCCCTTCCCTTTTTGCTTTCTCCTCCATTTTACTTTCCCCCGCCCTTCCCACTCCTCTCCTTCTTTTAACATGGGACTAGACTAGGAAAAGAGGAAAAGCGGAAATTAGTCTTGAAACGTGAGTCTCTTTCCACTATTACCTGAGCCAGCAAAAGCATTACCCTTTAGTCTAATTTGTATACAAAGTCTAAGTTAATTTTAAATATTGGACGAGGAAAACCTAGAGCCTAGTGCGTACACCGACTGAGTGTGAGGTTTGTGTGTGTGTGTCTGCGTGAAATAGAACCCAAATTTAGCTCACTATAATTAAGATGATGGGGGCAGGAGGGGAGAGGGAAAGATAGGATAGAGGATGAAATCGGTGAGCGCTGAATTTAAAAGTGGATTATATTTCCCAGACTAGAATCTATCCACCCACACACACACAACCCATGGTGGTCTGGAATGGAGTGTTTATGTACTTGATGTTCTTCTCTTGAATCTTGAAGAAGATAAGATGGAGAGAGGAGTAGAGAAAGGGGGAGGGGCAAAATAAATTCCCAGCTCACTATTCCCAGCTCACTACAACGCGTCTCACAATAACGTCAACGTCTGAAGGGAGGGGACTTGTTCGTGGGGGAGATAAAGAGAAGATTTTGTGTAATGAAAAATGCACAACTCTCCTCTCTCCCTCCTTCCCTCCTCTCTTCTTCCTTGTGACACGACTCTGACATGACATTTGATTTGATATAACTTGACTCTGTCTCCTATCCTATTCCTCTCCTTTCCCTATCTCTCTCTCTCTGTCTTATGTGATGATCCCCATTGTCCGCCTGATTACAAACTTCTCAAGTTTACTTTATGACTCACTGTCGCTATTCTCAGCAGCACATGCACCGTGTGTTAAAGTATCACACATTTTTTGACACACACACACACACAAACAGAAAGGGAGACAATGAAAAAGAGTCGCACAGTCGAATGACTTAATATTAATAAAAATTTTTAACTGTTTCCCTAATGGATTTTGTATTTGGTGAATCTGGGTGATCTGACTGTGTGTGTGTGTCCATTTTGAAATTTTTGTCATCCGGTCGAAAATAATCTGGACTATTGACACTGGACTATTGACACTGGAGAGTGTGTGTATTTATTGAATGAATGGTAGAGGAGAAATTTGTTTAATGGGAGGATCATCTATCTTCAGTTTGCAATTGGGTAGTTAAATACGTCCATCCAATTTTTTTTCAAAAGTTCTAATAGAACTGTGACAGTATACACGTACATGTATGTTTAGTATGATTTTTTAATCGACTCCACTCTAATTTCAACCGAATCCTTATCAGTCAATCTTAACTACATGTGTGTGTACTTGTGTAGTGGGACGTAGGGTATTTTAATAACGTGTTTAGAGTATTGCAAAGATGGAGGAGGGAGAGAGGGAATGTGTGTGTGTCGTTATCATAAATAAGTTTATGTCACATAAAAAGAGGACGATGACAAGGGAAGAGGGCGAGAGGGAGAACTGGATGAAATACCATTTGGGACAATAAAAATAATATTTAGAAAAAAAACTCCTTCCTACTGTGCAATTTGTGTATGTATGTCACGGAATTGTATCAGTTGTACAGATATACCAGACAATCATTACTACTTCCTTCGGTTTTATTATGGAAGGAAGAGGGGTGTTGAGTGTGGGACAAAATTTTGGGACGTTTAGGAAAATATATAGAATTCAGCATAAATTTTATTGTCATTTTTTATATTTCTATGTCTGTATTTTTTAAGGGATTTTTAAGGGCACATGCGTACGTGCATTTTCTGATCGGCAAAAATCTCCGTCGGGCAACCTGACAATTTTCTCCGTCAGCCAAAACATCATTTTATCTAGTGCTTGGCTATCTCTCCCATGTTAAAATTTAAAAAA
>WJFB01002141.1:0-21984 GCA_009870185.1 Pygmarrhopalites habei
ATTTAAGGTCGACATTGGGTTGTTTACATGCGTACCGTCACATATGTGACGAATGTGCGGGGATGTGCGGATGTGCGAATAAGTAACTCCCCAACAATACAAATGGGCTCCACATGCTACAACATTAAATGCAAAACCTTGAATTGTTTTTGACACCCAATTAATTACATTCAACATTTAATGACTCATTATAGTGTGTGTGTGTTCGTGTTGCTATTGCTGTACAAAGACTATACACACAAAGCGTACATATTATGGCAGTTCACAATCAATACATACATTATTAGTTAACGAGTCTTCATCCCAATAATAGTCACATTTCCAACATTTTTAGTCTTCAATTCCAGGACACATTGAATTGAAACATGTAAAACACACAAGTGGGTCCATTATACATAGTTATTTTGACAGTTACAGAATGAACATCAATAAATAAGAACTTATATTGTTGATAGAAGAATTAATACAAAATAATCAAAAATTCCAACTCTCTAAAAGTGTCCTAAACATCAAAAAAAAGTTTGGTATAGTTAAAGCTAAAACTGGCTTTTTGAAAAATTCAAAAACCTTTTTAAGGAACAGTAGTGTAGCCTTCTGTACAGAAACAAAGTCAGGCTATATAGTGAACATTTATATTTTGGCCTTTCTTCAATAACATGTCTTGCACTGACAAACATTTTCTCACAATGGCATCATAATTACAATCTTTGGTCCTGACAAAAACTCAAACATGTTCATTCAAACGTCTACTAGAATTGTAAGTCTTTTGACGATCCAAACTTTCTCCTTTTTCTTTCCTTATTTAACAAGACAGACCGAAGTGAAGGAATCTATGAATAAATCGTTCAAAAATTATTCAGATTATTTTAATAATAATAATTGTTTGAATAAATTCAATCTTGAGCAATAAAATTTCAAGTAATTACGTTTAAGAGGTAAGGATCATCTTGTAGATGAACACCATGTAGTTTGCCTCTTTTCATCTGTAAATCTTCTCAGAATTTTTCGGCGTGTATGATCCTCTGGTTGAGACAATAGTTCTGTAAAAAATAAATACAATTTTATATAAAAAAATAGAATTTATTGCAAATAAAATGTTTTTTCAGCAAAAAATGATTACCTTCCAGAAATGGATTATTACCAGAAATAGTACATCCATTTTGCATAATCCTTGCAAAAAAATTACTGTCCGTTTCCTTCGAAAATTCTTCAGTTCCAGGCACAGCGGTCATGCGAGACCCATCATCATCATTCCTGATTGTTTTATCCCAGTCTTTTTGAAAAAGTTTAGGCCTCTTGACATTGATCATTTCCTTATGGACGGCCAACATTGTTTTGGCTAGAGAGTCCCGACCATTTGTAATTGGATTTTCTTCAATTAATTCGACTGAAGGATATCCACTTTGACCCTGTGTGTCCGTGTCATCCAAACTACAATACACCAATAATAAATCAATATTAATTAACAATTAATTCATTTACACCCCATTTTTAAATTAATATAAATTGAAGTTTACTTACTCTGGGTCTAAATTGACTTCTATATTACTTCCAGTGTCGTCTGTCATGTGTTTCAAATGTTGCTGTTCATAAAGTACATTACACTTTTAAAATTCCATTTTTAAAATGATAAAAAATTAACTAGAGCTAGTTAAACATTGCTCTATGTTTAACTTGATTACCTTTAAATGCATTTTCCACCCAAACTGACTGAGTAGTGTTTTATTGCAAAATTGGCACGGGAATTTGGCAGAATGTGTCAGTAGATGTTTGATCAGACTTTTTTTGGACGAAAATTCTTTACAACAGGAAGGACGAGAACAAGTATAAAGTCGTTGCTTTTTCTTCGTCTTCAAACTTCCTCCTGTCACACCCAACAAAGATTTTTGACACAAAGAATGAGGTTTATCCAGGTTGGATTGACCACACACGGTACAAATAGGATTATAATTTATATGGATGGCCATGTGGGAGGCTAGAGCTGACCATCGAGACGAGAAAAAGTCACAAATAGGACATTTTCGGGATTTTGGAGACACGTGGGACAGTAAATGCATGTGTAGGTCTCCAACATTTAATAGTGACTTTTGACAAACTGAGCAGACAAGGGATGATTTTGATTGGCTGGTCAATCCCTTCACAACCACTTTTAATTTGTTACTGTCGTTATCACATTGATTTGTACCATTAGAATCTGAAAATACAGTAACAAAAATTTATTAGCTAAACGCATTAACTTTGAAAAGGGTTCTTAATTACGTAATCATAATTCAAGTTATGAATCATACCAGCATGTTTCATTTGGTTGGCATTTTCTAGCTCTTGACTGTCCTCCTTGAGAAGACCATTAAGCTCGTTAGGTGAATTATCACAATCCTGACTAACTAGATCATCAACAGACTTGAGATCTTCTTTTTCAATTTTGTCTCCTTTAACTTCAATTGATACTCGATCCGTGTCAATACTGAGTACTGTTCTTCCAACAGCTGGAACTTTTTCTGCCTTCAGTTTACATAATTTGACCCAAGGGATAATTGGGAATGTATCATTGTTGTTGTTGTTATTTGGACTTGTTTGATTATCCGACATTGTACTAAAATTTGTTGCAGTTGTTGTTGAAAGAGTTTTTCGAATTTCTAATTGACTATCAATTCCATTTTGATTTTGGGTAGAAAGATTCTTTGTCGTCACGACACTAGGCTCACTATCACAAGATTTGATTGATTGTTGTTGTTGTTGTCGAGTCTTTGGTTTGGAGATTGATGGAGGATAAGGCTGGACAAAATGGAAACCATCGACATTTTGTATTTCAGTACTGGAATCCTCAGGGATTTTATTGTTGATATTATTTGGCATTGATTTGGTATGACTGTCGTCATTTTTGTCGTCATCCTTCTCACTAACTACTTCTAATTTACTGGTCTGTAGTACTTGGAGACTGAGCTCATTCCCACCGTGACCATCGTCACTAGAATCATTTACAGTGTTATCTTTGGGGACAACAACGTCAGTCGTTGATGGAATAGAGAGTGAAGGGGGTATTAATAAATTAATGTCAGTCAATTGCTGATTAGATTCTTTTTCAATTGTAGATCCGGTTTGCTCAGCTGTTTTCATCTCCCTCTCCTCCTCCTTCTCTTGTATTATGTCAACTTCCATATTCTCCGGCCCATATTTACTGTGAAATTGTAAAAAATAGACACACACACAATTATTGTGTAATTTAACCAAAATAAATACAAATGGATGTATTGCAAACTCATGAGTCATAAAAAAGTTTAATTGCGTGTAACAGGGGTGAGCACGTGCACATTTTATAGTTCTTTCAGTTTTAGAGTACAATATTTACTAAATGTGCACCTTTGTCATACTTTTGAGTGTTGACCTTTTTTGAGGACAGGTCATGCATAGGAAAAATGAGGTCGTGAGGAACAAGGACATTGTGACTAGTAATAAATTATGCATAGACCTAAAACTCTTTTTGTTTGTTCTACCACAGGAGTCGAATCTAATCGATACTTTTTTAAAAAATAAAAGCTGAATAATTGTACTAATATCTTTTATTTGACCTGAGGTGGTCAAAATTAATCACTATAATCAAGAAAAATTCATACTCAGTTCAAAAAATTGTTTACGTCAGCAACCCTGATTAATTTCAATTCAACGTAGACAGGGCTCCGTATTTTCCGGACAATAGAAAAATTTGCTTGCCAGTGGAAAAAACCGGCAAAAATTGGAAAATGGAAAATACTGGAAAATAGATAAATGGGCCGATCTGTGCCAAAAAGCATTGAACGTGTGCAATGTCAAAAGATTGACGTAGAAGCTATCCAAATTCATTAGAATGAAATTGGCAATAAATTAAGAATTTTGTTGATGTGTTCGTTTTGATTGAAACTTTAACGAAAATTATCTATTTCCCACTTTTCTATTTTCCACTGAAATTTTCAAGTGGAAAAAACTAAAAATTCCAATTTTTTCCAGTGGCCGAACCCTGAACGTAGACATGAATAATCACAATTTGTGAATCACAAAATACCAACTCAGCTATAACTCAACATGTAATATGATTTACTGTGAAACTAGCCTTTTAAATATTTAACTTACTCAGTTTCCAAATTAGCTGAGATGATCTTGCAGTGAGATAATATGAGAGGTTTTTCTAGATCACCATCAGTCATAACGGTAGCTGAAAGAACCTTTTGGGTCAAGGGCTTCTCATCAGTCAACGGATCGTAATTATCTAGTTCCAAAGGGTCTGTAGTGGACTCTTCGGAATCTTTCAAATCATAAAAAATCATCATAATGATAGTAGTATTGACTTGATAACATAAATCCAATATTTAAAATATATTACCAGCAGTGAGGATAGCAAAGGGATCATCATAATCATTCTCCTCAAGGCCACTGTAAAGCTTGTCATCATCATCATTGGCATTTAAATTATCATAAAAGTCATTTCCATTTACCACTAGAACATGATTTGATTTCCGTTTTTTACACCGAGATTTGTTGCTGCTGCTATTATTATTATTATTGTAAACACAATTTTTAGTGACTCGAATAGGACTCATGGAAAAATGATTTTGAAAATTATCAGGGAAAAATTCATGAATTTGTTCTACAAGAGAGTCAAGTCGTACAATCTTTTTGGACAAGTAAGAGTCCACACTTCTAAGTTGACTAAATTCATTGAAAATCATGAAAAGTTGTGTAAGAATATCGGCACACGGTTCACACAATTGAACTGAATCCACATCGTCGTCGTCTTCGTACAAATCATCATCATCTGGAATATCCAGGAATGTGAAATTCAGTTGTTTCATATACTCCAAATTGTACAATGTGGACAATACATGACTAACTTTCATTGTCCTCTGTTGTTGTTTTTGTTTGGCTCTTCTTCTTCTCAAAGTTTTTTGTAAATCTTTGATATGAGAAGGAATTTTTCTACTCTCATCTTTAAAGTCTTCCGGATTGTCATGGTGGTATTGAGCAACAGGGATTTCACGAATCATTACATCAAATTTCTTGAAGAAACTAGAACAATTGGCACATTTAATTGTCGTAGTATTTGACCCTTGACGTTTTTCCATGCTGAGATTGAATCCAAAAATTTTCTATTGTGTTTCAGCTAAAATACACATAAAAATACATAATTAATTCGATATCAATTTTGTACGGTTGATCAACTTTTACATTCAATTTTAAATACTTTTGTACATTTTTTAAAATTACTTTTATCTCATACACTAGAACTAAGTCTTATCCCGACTATCTTTTTTAAAAGTTGTATTCACTTAAATACGAACAAAACTACGTGACAAATCTCAAAAAACAATAAAATTAAATAATTCCTCGAATCCCAAACCCGACATAATTTCCACATCAAAAAATAATACTTTTCTTCTCTTTCTTTTAACACACACACACTCATTTCAGTTCAAACAAGTCAAGGCCAAAGGCTTCCAAAGGAAGTTGGTTATCTCTGAAACTCATTCTGAGTCACACACACACACACATCAAACCAAGTAAGAAATCTAACACTTCTTTTTCAAAGTGTCTCATTATGAAAGAATAACTAGGAAGAGTAGAAGAAAAAAAAAGATAACCACAAAGTTGATTAGAAAAATTTCTTTGAAATCCTCCAAAGAAATTTCACACACACACACACAATCCTAATTTTCCTAGTAGTTCAACATAATTGATCTAATTGACATATATCCTTATTAAATGTAGTCAACTTACCCTCTTCAAAATTATTTCAACTTTTTATTTCTCTCCACAAACTACATTTTTCAAATATGACCTCGACGACGAAACTTGACGTGGACATAATACATTGGGAGAAGAAGAAGGAAAATTTGTTTTTACTTTTTTAAAAAATGAATCAAATTTTAAAAAATACAGGATACTCTTGGTCACTGTTAACTGTCACTCATCCTAATTATTCCCGTCTTGTCAAACAGTCATTCCACTCGAAATTACGAAGAAAACCCGATTTTTTCACGAAGATTTTTTACCGACAAAATTTGTTTGTATTGTCCTGGCACTGCAAGGATGAATGGAAAACTTTTTCACTTTGTTTTTCAAAGACTCGTATCTAAATCAAACATTTCATTTAATTTATTTTTATTCAGTTATTTTCCCAACTTATTTCCCCACACTTGTTAAGTCAACACACACACACACACACACACACACACACAAATCTGTCAGTTTGCAATTCATGCAAGTGTAAACTTTACACACATAGTGATTTTTAATTTTAAAAAATACAGAATATATTTACACTAATTTTCAGCCCAGTTTCCTCCAAATATTAGAAAAATAGGGATAAAATGTAGGACATTTGAAAATAATTTATGTGTAAACTATTTGTATGAGAGCCGTACGACCTCCAACCTAACGTGTGTCTATCTATTTAAACACACGTCCTACACGTTTGCTCCTTCACAAAACTATGCTGTGTATTAAATATGGTTATTAGTAAGTAGTAGTCGACGTCGTCGTGTAAAAGCAGGAGTTCTACTTTTTTCCATCGGCACTTGTCGATCAGTACAAAACTGCAGACACTGGAGGATATTATTAAAATTTTAAGATAGCATGTTGCAAAATTGTGTGCAAATTTTGTTTATATACTCCTTTTTATATTACACATTATATGAAAGGCACGCATATTCAATTCTCTCTCTCTCTCCCCACCCCTCTCTCTTCACTCAATATCTACTCCAAGTTGGAGTCTCCAACTGTCAGCGGATATGTACAAAATCAAACTTATTTATTTCATATATGTGTACAATATTTTCTCTCTCTCTCTCAGTGAATAGTCAATGACATGATCAACAAAGTTCATACTGAGGTTTCCTACCTAACCATCATCATCGTCAATTAGTGCTCCGAATTTCAACCACCACTGTTTCCTTTCATTTTTTAATGGTATTTACACTGCATTAGTCTCCACAGTCATTAGATAAAGGTCAAAGGTCAGGATATATTTCCCTTCGCGCAGCGCACAATGCGGCGCGAGACGTGGCCGTGGGTACAAAATCTTTCACTTTTCGACTTTCACCAAGCAATCAGCTACTTTCCTCATCTCCAAAAATCACTGAAAAAATGAAAAAACACTGAAAACTTGCTTCAAAAAATGGCGGTCAATTTACGTTATAAAGTTAGATTCAGTTTAAATCAGGGAAAAAAACGGCACTGTATTTTCAACTAGGACACCGTACGGCACCGAACTACGCTGAGGCTCGAAGTAGGGTCAGCAGAACCTGCTACCACTTTCTGATTTTACCCGGGATAATTCGGTGCAGTACGGTAGATTTCCCGGTCTCCAATCGGTCAAATCCGATCCCATTCGGAGCACTATTGTCAATCATGATTACCCAGTGAATGCTACACAGAGAGAGAGAGAGAGAGAGAGTTGACGTGACAGAAGTATCGGGGGCCATAAAATTACAACACAACAAGGACTCTTTATATTTTACACACACTTCCAGAGTCACAATTTTTTAATACTTAAATCGCATTTCGAACACAATTTTTTATTGGCATGTTAGGAATACAAACAATTTAAAAAAATCTTACTCACTCTAGCTCACGGGGGGAGGGGAATAAAGTAGAACTGACGTCTAAAACGTGCTGGTGCAATATTATTCTATTATCAGTCTCTCTCTTCTTCCTTTATCAGGGAGAGAGAGAATCAGAGTGAGATCCCCTCCAATCAAAAATCCCCTCCATACACAGTATAACCCAATAGTCACACAAGTTACGTATGCAGTATGTAATTGACATGTGATAAATTTATTTAAATCAACCAACTATTGCACAATCACGATTTTACATCCAAAACACACACACGCGCATGGCACACACACGCAAATACCCAACGGTCTAATCCACCTCACACGTTGCATTTGTGATTGCACTAGATTCAGTTCTCAATTACTCAACGATGACAATTAATTTTAGAGAGTAGGAATACACCAGTCCGTGTGTAATACACTAAATATGTTGCCTGGCCTAAATTCCAAAAAGTAGGACTAAAATGTGTGTGCTATGCTGTGTATAAAAAGGTTACTCAATTTCCATTCAAAAATACATTGAACAATATTTTTGAAAAAAATTAAAAATATTGCATACACCTTATTCTAAAGTACTTGACCGAAGGAGAGGGATAGTGACAAAAACAGAACTCTTCGTGACGTCGCGTCGTCTTTTTTTATTCAAATTCTTGCGAAATTGAAAAGTCCCTAGAATTTTATGTTCCGTTCCCTGGAAATTATTTTCTTCCTCTATTTGAATGGATTGCATTGTTGCATAACCCTGTATTTCCTTCCTATAGTGTATAGGAACGTTTACACACATACACCAGTAAAAGCATATCAGTATTGAGTTTAAATCAGTTTTGCTTGGAAAATTTAATTACCTAATTAATTCTTCTGAGAGAGAAAAACCTTTTGTCATTCACCGAATAAAACTAGTTCGAAGCCTACGTAAAAATTCTAATGGGATTTTTCTGCAGAGATAGACAATCGGATATTTAATTCTAGGATCGGTTTACCTCCCGGGAGATTTGTCTTGACCCTCTTTTTTGCCATTTACTAAGGAGATGGCAGACGCAGACGTAACGCATGGCAAATAACCTTCCGTTCGATTGTTTCCATTGACTTCGAAGGTCATAATGTAAAGAGGTAAAATTCACAAGGAAAATGTTTGACTTGGACGCCACTTCTTTATCTTTAAGGTTAGTGGCAACTACAAATAAAAATCTACCACCGAAATCGACGTGAACGGCGTCCAAGTCTGACATTTAAAATAAAGACATCAACACAAAAATGTCAAACTTTGACGCCGTTCACGTCGATTTGGTGTGTAGATGTTTATTCGCAGCTGTCACTGACCTCAAATATAAACAAGTGGCGTCCAGGTCAAACATTTTCCTTGTGAATTTACCTCTTTACGTTTTGACCTCTGGAGGTCAATGGAAGCAACCACCATAAAAGTTGTCCATTTAAACCTTGGTCTGGAATTTCCAAGGAAGTCTTTTAACAAGTTTCAACTCAATCGAGCAGAAAATTATTTTGCCTTGTTACCCTTGCATCTTTGTTCATTGGACAAATAAGAAAACTTGGAATTTTTCGATGCTAGTAGAGTAGAGCCTCAGTACAAAACTAATGCATTAATTCTTCACATTTAGCTTACATAGTCAGTGTGTGCTAGGTTTCAATGTGTGTAGGGATATACACACGTCAATTTTTTTTTTCTGATAATAATAATCTTATTATCTTACGGAAATATTCTGTGGTCACATCATCCGAAACTGCACTTAACTCCTCCACAACTTTTCCTTATTCCCTCCAATTCACTTTCAATTTCAAAGCGCACTAGTAGTGAGTAGTCCAGAGCAATGAACACAGCAAAGCAGCTGGAGTTTTGAGCTATCCAACTTTTGCTGTACATCCAATCCTACTAATTAAACTGAAAAGACAGTTGAAATTGATGGACAACTTTGTTTTTTCCTCTTTTCTTCTCTTTTTTTTCGACTCCATGTCTACACATCACGATGTAATTGATTGTCTGGTCAGATAACTTGGTACATATAATGTGGATTACCTTACCATTACTTTAGGTAGGCTATATATTAGTTGGGTACAGTAAGTACGTGCATGCGTTGCATTTTTGGATGCATTTCTCCAAGGAACTATAAATTTTTTTATGGAGATAGACATATTGGCTTGCATTGTAGTCATCCTATTTTTTCCTTCATGTCGTTCGTGTGTGGTGGGTGAAGTTGTGTATCAGTAAATACAATTATGGTCAATGTAATCAACTTTTGTCAAGGAAAGCCGGTTCTGTTTGTTAAGCTAGTCTGTGTCCCACAGGGAACCATTATCTTCAGCTCTTTTTTTTTCCTGTCCGTCCGTCCGTCTCACACAAAATCCATTGCGCAATTAATGGAAAAAGTTATTTTACAATATTGTGTGTTTGTGTGTGAGTCGGATGAACAATCCAGATTAGGTACCGTATTTCCACTGCTAGACGCCCTAATCTTCTATTCATAAATGGCGGCTTTTGTTTCCAAGTTTTTGGTTGACAAAAGTTCTGTCTCTTAACATGGAAGCAATGCATAAAAGCGCAATTTTCTTTGGTGTTCTATTTGTGACTGGCCTGTAGTCTTTACAGGAGATTAGGCGTTTATTAAAGGAAATACGGTAGTATGTAAAAGTGAGTAGGTGTGAACACGTGCTTGTGTAGTTGTGTCGTGTGTACTGTGTGTGTGTGAGTGGAAATGTTTGGAATTATTGAATTCTGTTTTTATAATAAAAATGTTGATTCTGACGGGTTTCAAAAGGAAATTTATTGTAAACAAGACAAAAATTGCGTAGAGAGTGAGAGTGTGTGTGTGTGGATGATGGAGGGTTTTGTTGATTCCTCGTAGACTACGAGTCGTAGCTGTTATTTTTCCTTATGTATCTCTCTCTATATTTATTGAGCTTTAATGTACACAAAAGAAACGGACACACACACACTTTTTCATTGGTGTCAGTCTTGAGTTCAGGGAGTCAATAATAAAATTGTGATGATGGATAACTGGTGGCGTCATGTTTCTTCGTTGTGTGACAAGTTGTTGTTGTCCAAGGATATCTGGTTCCAGTGAGACATTCCTGGAAACCAGGAATGTCAATCAAATATGTTTTTTTGCTTTTCACTTTAAGGACCTTCATTGAAGGTCAAGCGATTGAGACATATTTACTGCAACTTTTGTAAAGTTAACTGGGTTTTTAATGATTCGGATTTTTCGGATTCCTAATGCATTCGAGGACTGAAATTCTATGGTAGGTGCATGCGTAACCTAGAAACTGTGACGACTACTGGTTCTCTTCAACTATTTCTCTGCTCCTTCCGTATAAATTGCCGTGAACGGCGTCGAAGTTTAACATTTCTCACACGCATAATTTGTTCAATATTTATGTAGACTTCAACGCCGATCATTTTTCCAGAGGGCAGAATTAATTTGGCTAAGGAGTTAATAAATTATAAAAATGTGAGAAATTAAATGAAGTGGCGTCGAAGTCATTACTACTAATTATTGAAAGCATTTCAATAATTATTATTGATGTATGGGATTCGTTTTGTAAGGGAAGAATTACAAGTGCATAAACGGAATTATCACTTTTTCCTAATTTTAAAAATCAAATATTGTGTTAAAGTGTAACCAAGTACCATATACAATACATACACTCTAATTTTGAACCTGGTCCTAATCCATCCCTACAGTTCATGGTTAGGCAAGTAAATTGTGGTTAGAGGAGGAAATATTTTATCTAGTGAAAAACCGCAACACAACAAGAAAACATGAGTGTGATAATTTACAGAGGAAAACCAATTTGTAGAAAAATGCATCAGCAGCAGGGAAATTGAGCTCAGAAAAATTTACCATGACATGACATATTTGCGTTCATACTCGAAATTTAATACGAAACTAAAAATACAATGTAAATTTGACAGGACAAGGTTGACAGCGTTAATGATGAGCAGTCCACAGCTGTGCATCACAAATTTTTCAGTAATTTTTATTGACAGAATATCTCTACTATGACGCCGACATGCCATACATCATTAGCGGGACACGTGGCTCACGTGACGTGATGATGAGCAGATATGAGCCATGCCATTTTTGGGGTTTGGGATTTATTAACGTCCGTGTTAAATATTGAGGCAGATTTCCAGAAAAACTACTCCGCAAAACTCTGGCTTAAGTACAGCATGTAAGGCTGATCGAAATCGAATGGAAATTAGTTGATGTGCTCAAAAAAATCGAGTTTCATTCTTTCCGAACTAAACAATTTTTTTCGATGAATTTTCATGTTGTCTACGATTAGGTTTCATCGGAACGTGATTTTATCCAGGGTTCCGAGTTCGGGAGAAATGGGAGATACCCAGTTTCTTCCACCTCTGATTTGTAATATTGCAACAACAATTTCAAACATTTGAGATCTTGAGTGATTTTTCAGTGGTTTTATTGTGATGTTTTTCAGTGCCTTTTCATTTCTCCCGGTTTCTCCCACTATGCACTAGAAATGTATTTCTCCCCGGAGATATGGAACCCTGATTTTAGCCAATTATTAGTGTCATTTTTTGCAAAAAAAATTCATGTTTTCAGTGTGACTGTGACCAAGTAAAACAAATCAAGTTCAACATATTTGATAAATTAGCTCAACCGTAAACTGTAGTGCAGATTGATGAGTATGCAGTATAGTACAAGATCAATTTATATTATATAATATTACAAACAAACACAAAAATATTTTCCAATGGCATGCGGCACTCAAAATTCATGAACCTTCAAATTTTGTCTTCCAATTTCAACACCGAGTGACACCGACTTACAAGTAAATAGAATGATCAATCTATCTCAAAATAACTTGACACGTGGACGGGGTGTCAAAGGCTTGAGAAACTCCTTGAGAACTGGAAGGAAACAAAAATTAATTAATTTTGGGAAACAGTTTCCCGCTTAACGAGAAATCGAGGACTAGGATTAATTAATTAAGATTCTATCTAACCAGAAGACAAGTGGACAGGGACTTCAATTCATTGTAAACGAAAGGAAAATTCGCAGTCATAATATGACTCAATAATTTCTTGACTGTTTTATTATTTAATTATTACCTGCCAAATTATGCTCTTGACAAAAGGAGCTCTCACTCAAATTAAAATGAATCTGCAGCTCTGGGTTGAGATTGAAGGCATATTGGAAACTCACATCTGTCAGGAAATTGTACCCCCATTTCAACTTGGAAAGCGTGTCATTCATTCCTATTCTCAAAATCTGCAACTCTGTCGAAACATTCACAATTATTAACACATTGCGTTTGAAAACTCAAGCTTCACAACAAAAATTAAAATTACCCTTGAGGTCAACAATGGACAGTCCCTGTACTTGTCCCGATCACCAAAGACCCATCCAAAATCCCACAAATTGTCTCCTTACTAAATCCAGTGAAATCAACGTCCAACTCGGCAAACCCAACATTAGCCAAATCCTTGACAATGTACAAAGACACCAACTTACTAAACTTCCAAATGTGTTTACAATTCCCCGAAAAATCCCGGAGATCCCTCAAGTTCAGGTTTTCAACATTAGGGAAGAGGAGATGTAGGTTCTCGGGGAAAATTGGGTTAGGGTCTGCCAAACAGGCTCATCCATGCATACTCTTTCAACATGGGAGTATGCATGGAAGAGTATGCATACTCCGAGAGTATGTATGGGAGTCCAATGCATACTCCCATGTTGAAAGAGTATGCATGGATGAGCCTGTTTGGCAGACCCTAACCAAAATTCCTGCATAATAAATAATGCCAAACAAATTCTAATGCATTTTTTTGTGATATTTTGGGGAAAAAATTAAAAATTTTAAATGTGATTGATTTTAAAAATAATTTCTGAATTACCTGCCGACGCAATCTCGTCCATTTCTCTGTACTTATTTTTTCACTGTGGCATTTTAGTTGGACGACCTTGCATACCTACAGTCGTGAAAGCTTGTTTCATCATTTTGTAGTCGTACAAAATTACAGCTCTGTAAAATTAATTTGGTACAAATAAAGTGTCAGAAAAAACGGCAGTTTTTTAAAGCAAACTTCTTGCCAAAATTTATCAATTGTGCAACACAATTTGTGCTGAGATGGACTCGAATCTATTGGCAGTGGAAAAACCCTTTGAAGTGCTATTTACGCTGAACGGCGTGGAAATATACTAAAATTAAAGATGGGATTATGGGATTTTGAAAAAAAGAAAATTTGTCGTCACGAGATTAAATCGTAAATTTTTGTGACCAAAAAAAATTCTGCTTCAGAAATTTTGCTGATTTTATCATATAAAATTAAATTCACACAAAAATTAAGGCAAGAATGAATATTTTTATCGTAAAGTTTAAGTACCGATAAGGACCATAGTCGAGACCTACGGCAGGACCGTACTCTTTCAGTAGCTTGCGAGAAGCTGTAAAAGGGTCTGGGTACAGTCGATGTAAGGCTCCAACAAATGGCCAGCTTCGAGGACCTGTAAAATAATTTAGTCAAAATATTCACACACATTAACAAAAATGAAATACGCTTAATGCTAACACAGCATGGGAAAATTTCCTGATCAATGTTCAGATGATTTTTTAAAGATTATTGATGCCTTTGACCCACAGAAGTCGGACGGTAAGCAGGTAAATTCAAAAGAGAAATGTTGGACTTCGCCGCCGATCATGTTGTGTACCGCTTTAAACTTCCTTGGAGAAGTGGAGGTTTATTAAATCCCGGAAATGTATGCCGTTATTTAATAATCATTGATAATTAAAGGTGGCTAGGTCATTAGTACTAAAATTGCCAAGTAGTTGCAGAGATCGAGGGATAATTTAACTAAATCTGGAAATAGGTCGAAGATTATTTAACTTTGCCCATAAGTAAATTATTATTTACAGCTACTTTAAATCACGGCATGACGAAATAATGACGTTCGATTTGTTTTTAACCTTAATGGGTATTTACTTTTCAAAGTTGAGTGTGAGTAAAGTAAGAAGAAAACTTGTTCAACGTACTATGAGGAATTGGGTCTAAGACTGTAGTTCAAAAATCATACAAAAACTTACATGTTTTGATTCTTTACTGTTTGAAGTCCCATTCACAACGTTACATGTTACATGACATGAACGGAGTCAAAGTCCAACATTTGAAAATACGAAATAGAGACAAAAACTGTTGCACTTCGACGCCGCTCCCGTCAAATTCTTGATCAACTTTCAAATTTGTTATGCATCAATTGTAAATATACACACGTGGCGTCCAAGTCAAACATTTTTTATCATAAAACCTGCTTAATTTTTGACCTTCATAGGCCATGAATCATAGGTCACCGGTAGGAATTACTCTTGAAAAATTCCATTCAAACATTGGTCAGGTTAATGTAAGGAACCATTCTTCCCAACTTCTTCGCTGGTAGTGTCCTTTTAATGTTGAATTTAATTACCAGGAGGAAAATCCATTGGTCGATGAGGCCCACCACCAAACTGCTTGTGTATCAGTAATATCCCAGCGAAAACTACGATAGCACTCTCAAAAGTTTCGTAGTCCATCATTTTGTCAGACTTCCTTCTTCCTTTCAATTCTTCTTTTTTATTATTTTAACCATTCAAGGCTCAGAATGATGGAGGGTGTCAGGGAATGATTTATCCAGAACAAAGTATTCCAAAAATTTTGTCCATGGTAGCATTAATCGTTGACAATTAATATTTTAATAATACTCACAACTTTCTGATGTCACATTCCCGCCTTCCTAATTATTTTTCGCCACAACTTTTTGTGCAATTGTAATTTCTAACACTTGTGTAATTAAATAATCTACCCAGAGGAATTGAATAGAAATAGAGTCAGCAGATACTGGTTAATGATGATTGTGGTAATCATATTTTCAAACCATTTGACTTGTACCTTCAGAAAACCGGCATTAAATTTCGTCGGAGGAAAAGTGAGTAACAAAGTTAGTTTCCTAGTACAGCTGCTAGTCGATGAATTCCAATTCAGAAAAATGTAATTAATCGTTTAAATCCCGCTTAAATCAATCCTAAATCTACAGTACCTGCAGTTGACTCCATGTTTTGTCTCTAAATATGAAAAGGTGCGGAAAATTAGATAACAAAATGTTGTGAAGGGGTTTTGGTGGAATTTTTGAACAAAACGCGGGTCTGTCAACATTTTGCAAAATTCTTCAAGTCAAGAATTGACTAGAAAAGTGAAGAAGAATTGCCCGGAAGCTCAAAGAAACAGGGATTGCTGAAAGATGCTGATGGATTATGTCTGCAATGCAGATTCTGTATGATTAGATGATTCATTCCTCTTTTACATAGTAAGGTCTGCTCTGCCTCTTGCCATAAATAATCGTGTATGGTACTATAGTAGTTGTTATTAAGTAATGTAAAAATAGATAAGTAATCAAATTGGTGTCCCATAGGTTTTAATGACTATCAAAGTCGTACATATTCCAATGATTGGAAGAATTCAGCTTTACATAAAGAAATAACAAAAATCAATTTTTTCATACTTTCTGTGTGAGCTTCCACAGCCATACATTACATGTACAGACATAAATGAACAGAATGGGATGGACATAAAAGTTACACTACATTACTTTGTACATTCCATTATAATATAATGTACCTGTATATCCAATACACAGGGCATCATAGGAAATCAGCAAAAAGACAGCTAGAACATTCTCCACGATGAATTCAGGATGGTAGAACCAGGCCCGGCGGGACGAGGGTTTAAGAAGGGCATTTTGCCCCGGGCCGGGACACTAGGGGGCCGGGACGGCCCCCTAGTTTCCCTAAGAATCTTGGTACCATACTATCCCGGCCCTATGAAATTCCAATAATCTAGAAGCCCGCACACGAAATTATTGCAAAATTTTCGCCTCGCTTCGCTCGCAATAATTTTATAGAATCTGTACTTCCTCCAAGCAATTCATTTCCTGTTTGCATCTGCAAAAGCTAATTAATGGACGACTAACAATAAGAGCTACCGGATTCCAGTGGATTCGAAATGATTTTCAATTTACGGCAGTTGCCGGGAATCATCCGATATTTCAGCGAAGAGCTTTTCTGAAATTTTAAACTACCATTTACATACCGTAAAGCTTTAAAATATGGCCCGGGCCATTTCTTTGAAACTTGATAGAAAAAATTCATAGAGCGCGATGTATTTTAAATGGGATAAATCCTGCGGGGGTGTTAATTCGAGACAGGCCATATTTTAAAGCTTTACGGTAAGTAAAACAACCGTGGTTGTTGACGCTCCGTTCAATTTTTGATCAGTTCAAATGATTGGTCGTCATCGTTCCGATCAAATTAAAAATCAGCTTGCTTCACCTTCGTACATAATATGTACACAATACACAATATATTTCAAGGGAGGAAAAATCAAAAATTTTCATTTTCGTAAATCATTTCGAATTTTCGTTCAAATGACTTTTAATTTCTTCGCAAAATTTGGAATTTTGGTTGAAATTGGCGCACTTCGTTCCTGGAAAGCATTTCAGCGACTGTGTGATACAGTATCACTGATACTTTCAACAGTTCATTTTTCAATACTTTTATATTTGAGAAGTAAATGTTGTTTCACTCTATGAAGGTGGATATGTCTTGGAAGATTTTGTATCAACGAAAACTTATGAAAACTGTCAAAAGTACTGAAAATTATATTACTGATTAATTTCTAAGGCACTAATTAATGTTTGAAAGTACTGATAAGACGGGCAGGCTTATAAACAATCCCAATATTATGGTTATAAAGTATTGGGGCCGGGATAAAAACAACTGCCCCGGGCCGGGACAAAAATTTTATGTCATCGCGCCGGCTCTGGGTAGAACCAAAACGTCGCGACGTTTTAGTTCTACTCTCCTGAATTATTTTTTTGAAGAAATTGACAATATTCATGAACTTGTTGTTCATGAATATTGTCAATTTGTTGGTTTTGCTCACAGGAAAAATCGACAAAATACCAACTGTCCACAGTTTGTATTTACCACTTTGGGCGTGTGTCATGGCATGCTACCTGTAAAAATGAAGTATGTAAGTGTCTGTTCTTAATGTTATTCAAATTATATTGTCATGAACACCAAAAATCCATACCTTTTAAATTAAATGACTTGAAAAGTACATGGATATCTGCTCACACGACAACGTGTCGTGCTTAGCAAAAAAAATTCCCTGTGTGTTCTCGATCCATGACCAGACGAACACACAAACATCCAAAATATTTCCTGACTTGCCACAAATTATCTGCGACTCAAAATTTTCAGTTGAGGCTGCCTTTACAGTTCGTACATTCGAAGTAAAATACATGCAAGTACAGTGGAGATAATTACACAGCGTCTATTCACTTTCAGTCAAAGCAGTCGAAGAGTGCAGAAAATTAATTATAATTAATTGTGACAGTAAATCTGGATAGATGAAGCAGACTCTAAAACACTCTCTGCAATTTTCTATGCAGTTTCTTGCCTCAACCCACAAAATAATTTGGTCCTCATCCGAGATTTGAATACTTAATCGAGGCTCCTCTCATACATCCTTCTTCTTGACCTCCTGTGACCCCCAGGAAAAAACTTTTCACAAGTACAACGAACAGGCAAGTAGTCTTTCAATTCAAAATATATTTATTTGTTGATCCCAGTTGACAATTAATTCCTTCGTTTTGTCCATACTCTTTTAAACCTTGTATGGACGACAAGAATTATTTTTAAAATCGTCCTTGAAAACAATTTGACTGTTTCAAAATGGCAAATAATGACAGAAAACCTCCCGCCTCACCATAATAAATTCCCTCTGCTCCTTGGCAGTCGGTTTTAAATTGTACATAGAAGCGTATGTGTGACAGACTTAACAATTTAAACCAACGAAATGGAATTGTCTCAACGACTATTTCAAATTTTCATTTGTATTCTTCTTTGTGTGTGCACCTTCACATCTCCTGCACCCTCCAAACTGCAATTGACACAAACAGTTGGGGAAAAAAAAGTCATAAATCTGGACCATCTTTTGGCTTCCTCTGGTGTCCACTGTCTCCTCGACATTGGCTATCAGATCGAAAGTCAGGGACTCTTATCACATCCTTCGAATTGTCGTCCATTTGGCTCCACTCAACATCCCTCCATCCTAATCCCATATTGCCACGGTCGAAGGTATTTATTGGAATGTAAAAGATGGCCTCGTATTAGATTCTTAATGGAATCCAAGTTCTCACCATGTCGGATCCAAATTTTCATTGCGGACCCCGGTCCCTACAGAATCTCCTTGTTTGGCAAAGAAGGAATTAAAAATCTCGACCCATATGTCAATCCAATGTGGTACTATGCACCCAAACGTTTTCACTCTGACGTTCCACCCTCCTTCTACCTCCTTTTGGTGACCCAACGGGGATGGCTACTCCCTCTCGAATACCTCCCGAGTCCGGATAGGTCATACCCCCCACTTTTCATTCTAAATATGTACATGCAAAATTATACCCCACACACACACACAACTAATTCTAGCACAATGCAGTCAATAGTGACTGTCCAGGGTCGATGCACGTGTCATTACTGTGGGCCAGAATGGCATACGAAAAAGCTGAACTGTGCCCACGTGGGAAATCCCGGGGAACACGTGACTCAGTCCAATCCAATAAGGAAGGAAGGCAGTGGGGACTGGACTGACTGCCTGACTGCAATGCTACATTGTCATCGTGACCTCACAGACAACGGGAGAAATATTTACTGGACACCCTATATAGATACTCCATCCCGGGCATTCTCTCGCCATTCCAATTTTAATCCACTGCGTATGTCTTCCCTGTCTCCATTCAGAAGAGAACCTTCAGCCCGACTTTCTCTTTCCTTCACTGTGACAACTTTCCTCCTCTCATTTGTCAACAATACTCTCAACTTGGACAAGAATCCTTCGAAAGGAATGACACCGCCATACTTTGTAGATGCCATCGAATCAATGAATAGAGCAGAAAAAGATGGAGACCAAGGATCTGTTCTCATCCCAACAAGAATGACTGGTCGATTCAACTTCATTACTTCAGACAATGTTCACAAATGGAGTTCTTCTTTTGATGTTTATCTCTACCCATTTCAAACAAATGTTTGGATATCCCTCCTTTGTTCCCTCCTCCTCACAATCCTCGTCCCGTCCCTTGCAATTCCTCAATTCATCCTCCGCATTTTGTTTCAACTAACGAAGGTTGAACAAGTGGAGACGAGTCCATTGGAATCGTATCTCAAAGCTATTTGCGAGATGGTAGAGAATATTAATCGAGGAATTGAATGGATATGTCGACTTTGGATAGAACAACCCATGGAAAGAGAAACTCCTTTCACTCTCTCTGAAATGACGAACCAAAAAGTTTGGACGACATTCTGTAGAATTGTATTGACAGGATGGCTCCTCATGTCCATCGTCCTCACAAATGGATACACTGGGATCATGAAGGCTGATTACGTATCACCTTATCCATTTTTCACAAACTGGACCACATTTCAAGAACTGAACTTGCCTACATCTTCTTTTGTTGTTTACCACACAAGGCGGGATTGTAATCCGCGTATTCTATTTTACAATCGAGGTTACTCCCAAACTTCTCATCTTACAATCAATCATTTGTGGTACTATGCAATATCTGCCATCAAATCCGACACTTTGTTCATGATGAGATATCAGGGAGAAAGTAGATTGCAGTTTACACACTGTCAAGCTAACTGCATGAGAATGACGGAACCCAAATTGAGAGTTAAACAATTTTACGAGGTTCCATATGAAAATTCGTCCTGTAGAACGATTCCAGTTTGTAGGGAGTTTATGAAGTGGGATTTCTTCTATAGAAGAATCAGAATTTTTTGTTCTGAGCAAAAATTTGATGAGAAGTTGGTGGAACTCATCCTGCGGAACTTGACAACATCCAAGACGATACTAACTGTGCCGGATAATGAATTTGAATTTTTCTGGAACAAGTTTAAGATGGCAATGAAGATCAATCCAAATCTCCAGTTTTCTCACAATAGGAATATTCGGGACTATTATTCAGTCACAATTTTCCAAAGTTTTACAGCGGAAAGGGAACCGTGGGTGATGGAGGGGACGAGGGAGCATGTGAATTTAATTCTCAACAAAATGAAATTACTTCTTAGCTCTGGGGTTTACTGGTTGTGGGAGAAATGGGACAAAGTTCATAAGGATCGGGAAAGTGGATACAATTGGATTGAGGAATCTGCACAAAATTTCATTCCACTGGGATTTGGCACATCTGACTTAGAATTGATTTTCAAAATATTTGCATATTCCATAATTTTCCTGTGCTTTAGTTCCTTCGGACTGGAGTTGACGTGTGGGGTTTTTAGTAAAAACTTTTCACTGGAAGGATTTACTGCCGGGTGCAAAGGATTCAAGAGGTGGGCGTCACAAATTTTGACTACTAAAATATGGATGAAACTTGGCAACCTGGTACCGGATTTTTAAAATTTTTGGCATGTACGTTAACACAGTTTGTAGTCTTGTCGGAAGACTAGTCTTAAAAGCAGCTGCTTTTGCTTATTGTGTGACACAATTTGTGTCAAAATGAATTAAATGGAAAACCTTCCGAATACGGAACTTGAGAATTGGCACTCTCGCCCACACTACGCAGCATCTAAGTTATATGATACAATGGAGACTTGTGAAGAAATTGAGTAGTGTGTGTTTGTGTGTGTGTCTAACGTCTTTCGAACTAACCAAATTCATCCGACAAATTTGAAATTTTTGTGAATGTTGGGGGTTGACAATGGACAATTTTCCGCACAATTTTGACTTGATATATTATTCTTTGGCAATTTTCACTGACGACAGCATCCCGATTTGGATTAAGTAAAAAGTTTTTACACTTTTCACTAATGGCCCTCAGTAACGTGGAGTCGGGAGTATGACGCTCTGACGATTGTGACCCTTTGACGATGACAGTTTGACGAGTGCCACGCTTTCACGAGACAAAGACACATTGACGAGAGTGAATTTATGACGTCTGACACATTGACGACAAGGACACTCTGACAATGATGTTTAGTGACTCCAAAGTGGTAGACTAATACATCTCAACTTCCTTAACAAGACCACCAGATCAAAAAAAAATTTGATCTCGAGCTTGACCCCTACAACGTACCTTGCGAAGTGACCTCTCCCGGTGACCCCCATTGTCTAAAAATTCTGAATAAGTTCAGACAGGTAGACGAGATGTCCAACAGCCTTGCCACTGATATGACAGGATCATTTTGATCTCTGCCCGGTGACCGCAATGACCTCCACAGGTTACACGTTTGAAAACTTTGCTATTATGTAAAAGATAATAAAGAAGCCCATCACTCCAGCCAAATATACGCCTCCATCAAACAAATGCTGAACTGAATGACATCACCCATT
>WJFB01002142.1:0-21971 GCA_009870185.1 Pygmarrhopalites habei
TCAAAAAACGAAATTAAACACAAAGTACACATTGGTTCTTTTCCTACATTTTGTGACCGGGCTGGTCACAATCGGCTTCAGGATCCCAGAGATATTCATCTCCAAAGAGGTCTAAAATCAAACGATAAAACCTGTACTTGTCTCCTCCTGACTCAAGTTTTTAAAGTAACTTATCTTGACTTCTCTTCTCTGTCTTTCCAATGAGGAAAACGTGCG
Organism: Pygmarrhopalites habei; assembly: GCA_009870185.1. Classification (NCBI taxonomy): domain Eukaryota; kingdom Metazoa; phylum Arthropoda; class Collembola; order Symphypleona; family Arrhopalitidae; genus Pygmarrhopalites; species Pygmarrhopalites habei. The sequence goes on from WJFB01002142.1 coordinate 217, forward strand.
TCCAGCCCCAACAACAAGAATTATCAAGACGAAGAAAAAATTCTTCACAATGGAAAGCAATTTGAAGAGTTTAATGTTCATCATCATCACCAACATCCACACACACACACACACATACTGTATGAACATAAAAGTACCTTTCAATTAAGCCGCAAAGGTAATAGTTGATAATGGTCTCTACCCATCAGATGAGCTTCAGCGAGAAATTCACAGTCATTCTCCTTTTTAAAATTATACTTTAGTACACATAGTACTTGTGTTGTAGTACAAATGGAATATTAATTAGAATCATCTTATCTTAATTATAATAATCTCTAAAATAACTAATTATGACAAGTTGTGATGTCCTCTGCAAACTTTTTTTTGATGACAATCCCACACAACCTTGCCAATTCCAAGTCGCAATTAGTCACTGAATCATTACAACAATCAGTTTTTGATGTGTGTCTGTGTCTCATTTTCCATAGTATATGAAAAAATTAAATGTCTTGTGCATACACTAAATTTAATTAAATAAAATGGTTTAACTTGCTAGAGGTTTTCATCAGTCATTTTTTTCCACTGATTTTTTTCAACATTTAATTTTTGTCTTCCATTTTTTACACAGTAATTTTGAGAAGAGATTCTTCTTCCTCTTTCCCTCTTTCCAAACTGTGAGAGGAGGAAGTTTTTGGTTGTTCTAGCCTCCTCTGTGAAAGTGTGTATTATAGAGTGAGTTTTTACTCGGTTTTTTCTTCCTCCTCTTCTTCTTGGTTCTCCTTCAAGATCAGAGTTGTAGTGTGAGTTACACGCAAGGCTGGAGGTCTTCAGGATACTTCCACTTGGAACCCACGAGTGGCTAGGATGACATGTCAATTTAACCTGTTTATTTTTCGTCCTCACAACTACACAATTATTTACATTGTATTACACTTGATGCATGGGCTTTTTTCCCTCCCTCCTCCTCACATACTAATGGACTTTCTCGACCTAAAGTACTGTACGTGTGTACGTACTGCGTGTGTGTGTAAAAAATGAGCAGATCCACAGTCAACAATGGTTACAATTTCCCTCTGTAACAATTCAAAATTTTTGGATTCTCCTCTGTATCTCCTGCATTGCATCCACTTTTCAAAAAATAAAAGGTTGAACACAATTTTGACAATCTTGAGGTAAAAATAAAATTTCAATAATATTTTTAACGTGACAAGGAAAAGTGTGGCATTTAAATAAAAATCATATAAATTGGGAGGAGATGTGATGCACAGCGTTACAAGAAATAGTCCCAGATCTCTTTTTTCTTTTAAAAGAAGAGAAGAGAGTGAGCGAGAATTATTCTGGGATGAGGAGAAAATAAATAAAAAATGGAGAATAAGAGTCAAATAAATGGGATGTGGATATACATGATGGTTATATTTTTTTCACAGATTTTCACTAGGTACTCAGTGTATCTGTGTGTACGTGCGTGGTATGTGTGTGCTAGAAAAAGAGACTGAGGGACCCTGAGTCTCTTCTGGAGTCGTAAAAGGCAGACAAATAGGAGAGTAAATATAAAAAATATGATAATATTGCCACTTCAAAATTGATATCAACTCACATAAAAATGGATAATTACAGATTCAATCGCTTATCGATGGAAACCACACGCGGTTTTTGTTTTTTTACATTATCATACAAATAGTGGAGACTATAAAAATCTCTCTTTTCCTTCCCCTCTCTCTCTCTGTCTGTTCTACACTAAAGAATCAGAGGCCAATAAATTCTTTCAAAGAGATCTCTCTCTATAAATGTTCATAAAATATGAAATGAATTGCTTCATCTACATCACATGGCAACCCTTTCTCTGTTGTCAGTCTTTTAAATCCAGACACTCTTCCTTAATGAATTCATCATTTCCCTTTCTATTCTTTTTGGAGAAATCTAAATTTGTATTTTTCCCGGAGTTTCTGAAAATTTCTCAGAATTATATATATTATTTGTAGAGAGTAATCATTTTGGGAGATTTTATTTCCAACTCAAATAATCATTTGAGATCTTTGCTCTTGTCATCCCACACAGAGACTGGATTTGACTCTCATAAAATAGGCAGATGAAAAAGTGCATCAAAGCAGATAATTTCTTTGAGAGACACACGGGAAATTAGTTGTCAAGAAATGTTCCTCTCTCAAAATGCAATCCAAGATTACTTAAAGAAAAAAACGGGGATTACATAGATTTTTGTGTGTGGAATCACTAAAAATAGTAAGAATGAGGGGAAGGTTGAGCTCTGGAAATTGAAACCAAGGGAGGAGGACTTGAGGCTAAATTTGAGAGAAAATTAACTATTTTTCCTCAAGTTATAATATTGTGGATGTGATGCAAAGATATTTAGTACATGCATAATCCTACCCTTCATATAATATACAGAGTGATTAAGGAGTTCTATACAACACCCTCCCTACACACACGCACACACACATTAAATACGACACGTACATAAAATGTAGGGAAAAGAAATTCATGTGCAAAGTTTAACGCTTGCTCTCTCATTTTCATGAAATGATCAAACGGAAAAAAGGAGGAGGAACAGAAATTGCTTGTGTGTGTCTGTGTATGTGTTTAACAAGTTAAAGCGACCATGTACAAAAATCAAGAATGAGTTTGTCAAAAGAGCGAAATATAGCACACACACACACTACACACTAGTATATGTGCTTGTCCAATTTAGTGTACACATTTAAGCGGACTTGGTGAGGCGGAAAAGCACCAGCCCGCCGCTAATACACACAGAACATCAATTAGATACGCACAAATTATCCTGGAAAAAAAATCTGGAGAATTTTAGACTTTTTAATGATGTGGATGAGAGAGAGAGAGATGTTGTTTGTGTGTACGTGTGTGGTGAGGGGTGAGTTTTCCGTTTATATGAATGCGCTTTAACTTTACACTTATTTACACTAAAAAATTGACTGGTGTGTCTTGTGTCACCATTTTATCCACACCCTCCCTCCCTCCTCATCTTTTCTCATCTTGAATTCCTTTCATTCCAATCTGTATGTAAAATATAAGAATTATATAACAGACATTAATCATTTTCCAAACCTTTCTCCCTTCTCTGTCAAACTTGTAGTCAAGTCAATTGAGCTGAAAATCATGTTGACTTCATGTTTTCCACATCCTGGAAATGGTATCCTCGTTTTTTAATCGCTCTTTCATCTCTAATGTGTCTCAATACATTTTGTCACCATTAAAAAAATTCGGATGGAAATGTTAGTAGAGAAAAAGCTTTTAAGAACGGAGTTAAAATTCCATTAAAATCCGTAGCTTTAAAAATTGTTTTAAAAAAACTACGTACAAAAGTATAGAAATGGAAAGAGACAGTTCAAGTTGATGGAGAGAAAACTGTGGACAAATGAAATGTGAGTAAAGAGTCATTTGAGTGTAGCTGAGTGGATGAGGAGAAATTGTGTGTGTGTTTGTGTGTAGATATTATTAAAGACAAAATGGAGAGGAGGCCTACCGCTGGCAGTTTGCTGGCTATTCTTTCCAATTCCTTTTTACAAAGTTATGAGAGATTGGCAGGTCAAGTACCATTGTACACGGGATAATACATACTGTGTAGAAAGAGAGAGAGAGGAGGTATAATATAATTGTTTTCATGTGTTTGTTGGGTTAGAGAGAGGGAGAGAGATGGTTGAGATTACGATTGTGCAGTTACACGCTGGTCCTCCTCATAATTTTGTGAAGTAGTTGAGGACGGAGGACGACTACAGTATTCGAATAATAGCAACAAGAGCAGAAAACACGCTCCATACACAAACCCACTATCAGACGGGACAATAGGGACACAAATATAGTTATTGCATGCACAAATTTATGTGTGTGTTACTTCACATGTCTGACTACAGAAGAGTAGTCACTATACACACATCATGGAGTGGAGAGTGAGTGTGTGTGTCTGAACGGTGACAAGCGGATTGAGAGTAAAATAATATAATTATTTGTATTAAAAAGAAAAGAACAGATTGACTTGAATAGATGACATGTCATACTACAAGAATGGAGTAACAATAGTACCCAGTCAACACATACAAATACATACACAAATAAATATATTCCTGGTAGGATTGAATATTATGTAATTTAAGGTAGGCAGAAACACACACAGAGAGAAAGAGAGTAGTGTGTACTCAAAATAAAATTAGATGCTTCATTGCATCCAGAGAGAGAGAGTCCCTCATTTTTATTTATAGTCTATCCTATTTAGCTGGAAATACATAAAGACACACACACAAAGTGATCGGTGTGGTGAAAGAAATAACTGAAAAAACTACTTTACTACTTATCCAGGAAATTACTAACGATACTCGTCCAAAAATCTCAAAGTGTAAAATTTTGAACGAGACCATACAATTTTTTTAGCTTCTATTTGTATTGCAACACACTTGAACTTGAGAGTGTCTTTCTTATCGGAGACGTTTTTTATTTACATAAATATTTGAATGCGATTAGCTCTGTCAGTCCGTAATTAAATAAACAATTTTTATGAAATCTGTCTCAGGAAAAAAATAAAGGAAAACATTCATGGTGTGTGGTTTGTGGAGTTTTTAATAATTGAATATTAATTGTACAAATATGAATAACATATAATTCCTGGACCACAGATAAGGATCAGTTGAAGTGTAGGATCTCTGAAGAATTAATTTGCATTTGAACTGGATGAATTGAGATAGTTAAAAAATTATTTGGGTTATCTTGGAGGAAGAAAGGACAAGAAAGAAGCTCCACTCTTGTCTGTCTTGGAATTAAATTGTTTGAGTGTGTGGACTATACAAACCACCTTGAGCACTGGATATGGTTATAATAAGAGGGCAAAGAGGAGGGGAAAGAGATATCGAAACTTCATGATCCATTGAGCCCTGTCTATCTGTACATCATCACCCCACACGATTGAGATGTGCTCAGAGAAAAACCTTAAATTAAAATCTCATAACATCCCTCTAGTCCTGAGGTTGTCTACTGTAGACAAACGGGTAGCAGGAGAAGAGAGTGTGTGTATCAAGTATCATATGATACTTCACATATGTGAATATTTTATTGTTCCGCTTCTGTGTCTCTGTGTTTCTCTACGACTCGTTGAACATGTTAGTTGCAAGCACACACACATAATATGTATATCAAAGATTGTGATTCACAATGAAAAAAGGGTTCAACATCCACCGCTATATATTCAACCAATTTCCATTCAACCAACATCATGGACCCCCTTCTCATTGTGAACCATCCTCCTCCTCCTCCTTCTCTTCAACATCATCCTCCCACACTGAATTTTATAGAGAGATATTCTTCATCTCCTTTTGAATCCCCTATTCTCTCTCACACACACTCACAATTGCCAGTTAAACTGTTTGAATCAAATAATGCACCGTTCAAGTAGGAAAATTGAGATGAATGTGGAAATAACTTGTGTTTGATCATTATTTACTGATATCGGAAACGATATCATTTAACAGAGTGGAGGTGGTCGTCATTCAACCAGTACAATTGTATATAATGTACAAGACTGAATCATGTGTGTGCGTGTGTGTAGAGGGGTATTAAAAAAAATCAAATTGTTGAATCCTTTACACACGCACTGGATATCCTTTTCTTTTCGTAACCGAGATGAGGCTCATTACAAGAAGAAGGTAGTCATTGTACTGTTTTGATGGAAAAACTCGAGTATTTTCTACCATTTTATTGTGTGTGACAAAGATTGACCCCATTGAAACCATTGCCGCGATAGTCAGTTTGGTTCATTTAACCCTTTGTCGGGGGAAGGAAAGTCCTGCCCACTTTCTTGTAAAAGAAAAAAAGACTATATTCATCATGGTACAGTGTCCACACATCAAGAATATTTTTGTGGGAATCGGGATTTGAGAAGAAACGTGGACAAGACTCCAAAGCATTCCTTTAAATACGTTCAGATTTTTCAATTTTTTTAGCACTTTTAGCATAGATCACTCGTAGTTAAGGAATGATTCTTTTTGAAATGGACATATTGTTTTGTAAGTGTTTTGCAAGTTCGTGTAGATAATATTTTGGGAAGGATTCAAGCCACAGATTAAAGCTATGTGCACATGAGTTTGTTAAAGCCAAGGTTGCGTTTAAAGTAAATATTCAGTTTGTATTTTTTAGATGAGGAAAAAGTAGAATTAGAATCATTGCGTGGAAATGGTCAAAAGATTATACAAAATGAACACAACAACTGAGGATATTATACAATCGATGGGGGATAAAAAAACATAAGGTTAGGTTAGCAGTCTGAAATCCAAATGCAATGGTAACGGCAAGCAACGGCCCTCACTCTCACTCTCTAATGCAACAGGAATGAAGCCAAATGCATGTTAAAACTGTTCTACTCCTCTTCCACCATTGTTTGTAAGGTACTTCACATTTTTTTTCATTACACGAATCCGTCCACACACATCCTCACAACCACAGAATCCTGTATTTTTCTAAAATATAATTGAGCTACTTCATTCTTTTACATTTCACACCCAACCTCACAAGGTTGAATGGACAGAGGAAAAATCGTCAACTTCAATTAACTTTGAAAAATATAATGATATTCGCACAATTACTCTCTCTATCTCTACTATAGTATAACTATGACTAAGCTTGTTAATAATGAAATGAATTTAACTCTATCTTCCCCGTGGAAGCTTCAAAAATCATTAACACATTCATGTCTTTTATTAAAAGTATTTTATTTCATTTTGGATCACTTTCCATTCACGAATATGATAATTAAGAGACATCGTCGCTTGGCGGTTTACGTGAAGGTGTTTAACGAAAAAAAAAATTTATTCAAAATTAATAAAGATTGCAGTGGCAATCGAAACGTCGGAATCTTATTAATTTTGAATAAATTAATTTTTTCGTTAAACACCTTCACGTAAACCGCCAAGCGACGATGTCTCTTAATTAAAAGTATTTTAAATTTCTCTTTCTGTCCTTAGCTAATTCTTCCTCTACATCGCGCAACTTTACTCAGATTGAGTCAAATTAATTTTTGTAAATATATGGTTTAAAAAAACTGAAGCACTATTATTACACAACCAAAAGCAACGTCCTGTCCAATCCATTGCAGCTTTGTCCAAACTTGAATGATGAACTAGAATAATAAAATTTAGGACATACAGGACAATGTCGTATCCAACTCTTTCTTTTATAAAGATTTTTTTTATTGGAGACTAGCAATTATAGAATGAGAAAAGAGAGAAAATTCAAAAACCAAAAGAGAAGGAGGAGGAATGAATCCTTTCCTCTCGTCGTTTTATTTTTCATTAATAATAATAATCATGTTGATAAACTGTAAAGTTGGTCTCTCCTGTCAGATCTTGAATGAAATGAATATTATGTAAGAGTTAACAAAGAGAACGGATTGGTTAAACAAAAGCAGTGAGAGAGTGAGAGAGGGGAAATAATAATGTATGAAGCATTTATGATCAACTGGGATCATACATTTTTGTAAAAAGATATTGAATCAAAGAAAGAGGAAAAAGGCGGTGTTTATCCAGATTGATTTCGGGAGAGGTTTTTCATTCTCTCTTTTTTTTGTCTTGTCCAAAACCTCATCCCTTCCTTCCACACACACACACACACACACACACAACGTTCAACCACAAACCATCCGAGTCTTCTTCCCTCATTATTATCATCATTTGTTTAATGTATATCAAGTTTCTTTTTCAAAAAAATATATCCCCCCTTCCCATCATCCCTACTACTTTTACAGCTCGAAATTTTTTTTCCCCTTGGTTTCATTTTATTGCGGTATTTCATTATTCAACAACTCACTATTCCAATTTACTGTCAGACAAGGTCAAACGGAATCCTACCTTTACAATGAAATGAGTACTTTGAAGGTATTCCTGACAAACTAAAAACAGTTTTAATCTCTCTCTTTCTCTTACGTCATAATTTAATGTTATTACATAAAATTGAGTACACAAACAACAGAGCAAGACAATCTCATCAAACACACCTAATAAATTGAAAGGGTTTTTCCTCTTTTTTCCCCAAATATGAATTCATAATTCCACACTTTTTGATTTTAGTGGTGGTGGTGAGTGTGTACTACATAGCAACGAAAATATGTTGTTTGTAAAATGACTCAATGCTAATGGCAGGATGCCGGAAATTCAGGGAATTGCAAGTCTCTCTGCGCTTACTCAGAACACAATCGTGAATAAAAAATGACGTTAATTTCTTGAGCATTCTGGAAATGGGGTCAATGAAATGAATGGGTCCATGGTCAGAAAAAGTGAGATATTTTTTTTGCTGTCTTCTTTTTTACAGTGTACAGAGTACAGTACAACACACTATTCCTGTGGTGATAAAGAATACCTACACTTGAGCCTAATTGTGATTCAACGGCTCAGAGAGATGGTGCATTGGAAGTGTTTTTTCTCCTCTGTACTCCTATCATCTCATTGACTGTGTTGTAGGGTATAAGGATTGTTGAAGTGAGTTAGTGTCATTTGGTACATGATGATGAGAGTGTTACTGTTTCAAGGTAAGCCAGTTCACTGTCCCATTCATCCCCCCCTTCTCTCTCAACGTTCCACTTCTCAATTTCTCAAAAAGCGATTGTTGTCGAGTTCCACTCTCGTGTGTTGTCCCATCGACTCGTCTCTCTCTCTCTCTCTCTCTTTTGTTTTGGCGTAGTGCATTAGCGGCAACCAAATATTCATTCAATACATTTTCTCTTGTGTGTGGGTCTGACCGAGTTGCTTGACCACTAAAAAAATCACTGAATTTTTGAATATTTTGACTGTGGAGGGCCAACTCTCTCTCTCCATCTGTTTGCCCCTCCAGAATAAGTGGAAAAGACTGAAAAATTTCCAGTGCTTTTTTTTAAAAAGGAGAAAGAAGAAAAGTTGAAGGTGAATTTTTTTAAAAAAACAGCATTATTCTGACTGGCTCCATTTGGATAAGGAGGAATCACACTAGTTTTCTGTAGATTGGCAAAAACCAATAAAAATAAAAACAAACATGACGATACCGCAATTCACGGACGCGGTCAAAATGGCATGGGATTATTACTGGGCAAAGACTTTCCACAGATTTCGTTCAGTTGAAAATCGGGTCGGGGAGGAAGATGTGAAGGGGAAAATTGTGATTGTGACTGGGGCAAATATTGGACTAGGGAAAAATACTTGTTTACAACTGGCAAAAAGAGGAGCAACTGTCATCATGGCGTGTAGGAATCTGGATAAAGGTCAAAATGCTCTCAAAGAAATCCAAGCTGAGGCACTTGGGGCAGTGTTGGTTTGTGAAGACAAACATTTTTATTTGGACATGTAATCTTACATAGTTTCTAATTATTATTAGCTTTTTGATCCTTTTACTCTATTTTTTTCACAACTCTACGGACAATATGAAATTTTATAATATTGAGAGAGAATAGGACAAGAAAGACATTTAAAATACTTTTCAAATGATGAAGAGACAAGGTTTAGTCTAATTTTGTTTTTCTCTATTTTTTTCCTCAATTTGGCCGAGTAGCATTTGATGCAAGTTGATCTGAGTGACTTTGGATCTGTGAGACAGTTTGCAAGTGAAGTCATCAACAAGTTCCCTCACATAAATATTTTAATAAATAATGCTGGGTGTATGGACAGCAGTGGAATTTTGAAACACACCGACATTGGTTATGAGATGCATATGCATGTCAATTTTTTTGCCCACTTTCTATTGACACTTTTATTCTTGGACCACCTCAAAAAAGGAGCACCTAGCAGGTTTGTGATTCGAAGCAAAATTTTGACCAATTTTCCACTATATCCAGAATGTATGTCATTGTGCTGACAATTTGTCGAACTCTTTTTTTGACAGAATCCTCTTTCTTGGCTCTACTTTATTTCAATTGGCAAAATTTGACGTGGATGATTTGATGACGGAAAAAACAGAATTTTTGGGATTCCTCAATTTGATTCCTTACAATAATTCCAAACTTACAAATATCCTATTCGCAAAGGAACTGAGTAAAAGACTGGAAGGGACAAATGTCCGAACTTACTCACTATGCCCTGGTCTTGTCCGTACTGAACTTTTCCGAAATGATGAAAATTACACTAAAGCTTTCAATAAATTCATCATATTTTTTGGTGGACTGAATATTAACAAGGTAAATTACATTATTTTGAATTGAAATTAATCAGTGACTTAAAATAGAGTTTTTAAAATGCTGCTCTTATTTTTAGGGATGTGAAACCATTCTGTATTGCAGTGTGTCGAAGGTGAGTGAACTCGTACCAAAATAATCTTTAACATTATGCAAACAAATTAATTAAATCTTGATGATGACTGTAGGAGTGTGCGGAGGAGTCTGGACATTTTTATCGGTTTCGTCGTCCTTGGCTCAAAGCGGACAAGAAGCTGGATGATAGCGTGGCAGCAGAGAAATTATGGACGATCAGTGAAGAACTTGTCCAGTTCAAAAATCCTAGTCAACATGTTTGTGTGGAGTTGAACGACGTAGTAGACAGTAGTGAAGTTGAAATCACCGCATTTTAAATTATCTCTTATTTAATTGTTTGTGTACATAGAGTATTAAAATTATTTTTAATTCTACTCAATAATAATTATGTTCCTATAAATATTTACTCAATAAATCTCGCTCTCTGTGTAGGATTCTCCAGTTGTTCGATCATTGTCTAATTGGGGGAATCGAGTAATTTTTAAGTGACTGTCCAGACTCCGTCTAAATGGTTTGACCATCAGAAATCTGATGTATATGGAAATTTTTGACATTTTTCAACCATAAAAAGGGGGTATTTAATTTGTTGACTACCGGTCTTTGTAATTTTATTTGTTGTGTGTCCGGAACTCAATGGAGGAAGGGCAATGATTACAGAACTGGATACCCTGTCCACATTCATCTTTTTTTTTATTTGAAAAAACAATTTTCCTTGTAGACATTACGAATAGACTGAGAATCTTTTTTTGCTGGATTTTTTTCAGCAAGTGCAAATAATAATTACTGTGTAAGTATTACTAAAATTCGTTCTGCATGGCAATTAATTTTTTTCCCCTACGAAGGTAAGTATGTGAAAATGGATGTACATTTCCCGAAAGACCCACGCGCACACACACATTAATATTAAGTAATATAATGGTTTGCATGAATAATTCCATACTTGTTTCCCTTTCCTCTTCTTCTCACAATTAACGCATTGGATGCCTCGAACCATCTGCAAGGCACACACACACACTCAATTTTGCAAACTGTCTGTTTTTATAATTTGGAAAAAATTTGGGAGGAAGAAAAAAAACTGGTTATCCGTGATGGTTCAACTTGTTCATGCAAAAGGTTTGACACTCAACCAAATTGTATGGAGGATAAACATGGTTTACACACACGCACACCCCGTACAGTTTTCATGTCATATAGAATGGGAAAACAAATATAAATATGATGTATCCAGGCTTAGTCAACTATAACCATAAATATAAACTTAAGCCTAGCACTAAAGAAAGTAGAAAAAATTGATATATATATTCTGGTCAAGAGTCCAACCTTTTTCCTTAAGTATATACTTGTTGTTTGATTCATTTGAGATTACAACTAGATTCACTTAATCATTTTGCATTTTCCTTTTAGTTAGAGACGCACATAGCAAATCGAAAAAAGTGAGAGAGAGAAGTTCGGATTACATACGCTCAATTTTCTCTGACAAGTCTAGAAAGAAGAAGATTAGGGAAAACGAGTCAATGTCAAATCTGTGTTTTGAGTTCTCTTCCATTTAAAATTTGAGAAAATAAAGATAACCTTAGTCAACTTTTGAATTAACTAATAATTGTTTGCAACTTGTTCAAAGTAGTGCAAATACTGAGGAGTGAGTACTAAGCTATTTTTAACACAGTTCTCATTTACATAGCTTGAGAGTAAAATACAGAAAACAATCGTGTATTGAACTTTTTGAGGGGTTTGTCCCAAAAACTAAAGAAAGTGACAGAGGATGAGGTGTTTGTTATTCACCGGTGTTCTCCTGGCACTAGGGTCGTTAGTGACCAGTAGGGAATTGCAACAAAAATGGACTCATGACATGCGGCTTCCATCAAAAATGGAATTGAAATGGACTGTGACTGATCCGGTGACTTTTTAATTTAACTAATTAGTATTTATTCACTGGACAACCCATTTTTATTGACCCAAATTTTTTCTAGTTATACATGACAATGGAAATGAGTGGACCAACACAAGGATATTTGGGCATCGGATTTTCACCAACAGGTACACCGATTTCTCCATGTCATTATCGTGGTCAATGAACTCGTTACCTCATGGCTGAGCTAATTAATCAATTTAATGAAAACCAGGAAGCATGGCTGGGTCTGACATTATTCTTGGTTGGGTGGACAGTGACGGAGTTCCCCATTTAAAGGTACAATGGGGAACAGATTACACAGATAAAATTATGCTAATTTAATAGTATAGTCACTAGCCAGTGAATTTAAAATTGGAATGAATTTTTTGTAGGACTACCATGGAACTCATAATGGAGCTCCAGTGGAAGATGCTCAGCAGGATGTCGAACTAATTTCCTCTGAACAAACGGAACAAGGGACAAAATTTGTTTTTCGGAGAAAATGGGACACTTGTGATGAACAAGATATTGCCATTGGAGTGAGTCCCTTTCCCAGTTTAAAGACACTTTTGATACGGACTTAATGAATGTACTTGTTTACTTATACAGGAAGACACAATGAAAATGATTTGGGCAATCAGTCCGGATGACCCCAGTGACGAAAATTCCCTTCACTGGCATGGTAGCGGACTCGGGAGAGGTGTCCGCAGTATATTCATGAAGGTATGTAGTTTAAGAAACTCATCAGTAACTAATCAGTAACATAAGAAATCTTCACAAAATAATTTTCGTATATATTTAGCACCAAGGAAAAGCAAGAGGCTTCCCGGATGAAGACCCCAACTATCCACAAAACTCTAATATTAAACATTGGGATATTAGAATGGACAGGGTTAGTCATTCTTAAATAAATTCGCAAAGGGATTGAAATGAAAAAAAGTCCAATTATGAAACATTTTAATAAAATTGACAGTACATCGTTCCAAAAATTGACACCAACTATCAATGCAAGATTTTCAAATTTCCCAAATTAACCCGAAAGCATCATGTCATTGCTGTAAGTCGACATATTATATTTTGTAAAGGGATTGTGGAAGCTATTTATTAATGCGTGAATATAAAGCACATTTTTTACAAAAAAAATCATAGCATCGTCCATTGATTGCTGACACTAGTGCACCATACGTCCATCACATAAGTAAGTAAGACAAATATTTTTTCAGTATTTTTTCAGTTATATATATTTTTTTTTTGAATTTTGACGTTTTGATTTGAACTTGGGAATATTTCTATGTAGACGTGTTCAAATGTAATGTACCGGAAAGCCTTGGTAAAACCACTGCCGAAATTTTCGAACCATTCTTGACTCATCCAGGAGCGGAATGCTACACTGACGACACCCCCTTACCTTGGAAAGAGTAATTAGCTAATTGAGTAAACATGCTTCTTATATGTGCTTATGAATATTGTGGATACTTAATGTGTATCGGTTTGTAGGTTTTGTTTCGCTCTTCAAGTGGCTGTCGGTGTTGGGACAGAAGGTAAATTAAAGAAGAAAAAAGGTCAACATTGATGTGACCCAGATTGAAATAAAATTCATTTTTTGTTTGCAGGAGACATTCTTCCGGATCATTTGGGTGACGCAATTGAAGGAGGTATAAATTAGTAAATGATTAAAAATAAATTATTCATAATACATAATAGTTACAAGTTTCAGATTATACTCCTCTGCTTATTTAACTAACCAACTACTCTAACCCTCTTCATAATCCGCCCTAATTTTTGAATTAATATGTTAACTTTTTTAAAACTCTTACAGCCGAAGACGGAAACACGTACTACAAATTAGAAGTCCATTATGACAACCCGACGAAAGTTCACAGTAGGGTCAACATGGAATTAAGCTATTAAAATTTTTGAAAATGACCCGTCGTATAAACTCAATTTTAATTTTTACACAGTCAACGACAATTCTGGAATTCGTATTTTCTACACCGATGAACTGAGACCCTACGAAGTCTCCATGCTTTTTACGGGGCACAGAAGAACTCCCTTCATGACTATTCCCAAGGTTCGACGAAATTATCTGTGCCCTAGTAAAAATTCGTGAAAATGATATGCAATATTATTTTGAATTGTTTAGCTGCAAGACAGATTCCGAATCACCGGATTTTGTGCTCCTGACTGTACCAGAAATGTGAGACAGAAATAGTCCTACATAGTTTACAATTTCTCAAATATTTTGGAACGAATCCTAAAAATTGTAATTATTCTTTTCAGGGATTTCCAAACGAAGGGATCAAAATATTCAGTGTTCTCCTTCACGCTCATTTGACGGGAAGACGGATAATTCTCCGACATATCCGGGATGGAAAGGAACTGGAACCAATCGCCTATGTGCGTCTCAAGATAATAAGTATGCTATACATTTCTTGTGATTTCATGTTTACAACTAATTTGAAATGAATTTTTATAGGACAATCATTATGACTTTTCCTATCAACAATATCGGTTACTTCCAAATGATGTAGTTGTTCTTCCGGGTGATGAACTTGTGGTCGAATGTGATTTTGAGGTGACACACAATTTATAACACACACTGGTTTTAAATGATCGAATTTGAGTTTAATCTTTTTATGATGTATTTTTCAGACTTCTGGAAACAATACGTTCATGTTTGTAAGTGTTATCCAGTGGTTTAGTGAAGCACACGTTTAGTAAATCTCATAATTTTGTAAATGTTTAATTTGAAAGGGTGGACTCTCAACGAGTAGGGAGATGTGTGAAGCTTTCGTGATGTACTATCCAAAGGCCACTCTGATTGATTGTCGAAGTCAGCCAGAATTTTACAATTACTTTGATGCTCTCAACATCAGAAATGTGACTGGAGATGTTCTCGAGTCCCTTCATCTACCTTACGATGAGGCGAAGATCCCAGAGTAAAATCTTTTCATTTATTTTTTCCCAAAAGACTAAACGAGAAATGATGACATGAAGATATGTTTTACAGAAATATGAGGAAAATTGCACTGGCTGATGACGCCTATGTTCTGGAGTATGGAAAAGGGGCTGAGAGGAAAGGAGATGTTTTTGAAGATTTGTACTTGAAAGGTGAAACTGTTTATGAACGAATGGACGGAATGGACTGGAGAAACAAGGATTTTGCTAGTCACGTTGAAAGAAAGTGGACAAAGGGACCTCATTACATGCATTGTGGTAATTTTACCTGGATTTCCAATCACAAATTACGATTCATAATGTTTGTGTTGATATCTAAAAGTTATTTTATTTTCTATAGGGAGTGCAGGAGGAAGGAAAGTCAACTCAAATGTAAGTCACTGAAAAATTTCTAAAAAAAGAGATTCAACACGGAATAAAAAATATAATGTCTCGTTTTACAGGGTCATGTGAAATATATGCAAGAGTATGAACCCTATCAGTCTGGAGATGTTCATAAGGGACATTGTTTAGGATTGAATGGAGCTGAAACAACTCAATCTTCGTCCTTGATGATGACCATTGCCTCGGTTTTTATTCCAACTCTTATAATGTTAAGAGGACTCTGAATAACTTGACTTATCATTTGTACACTTTGTTATTTTTATTTTTGCTTACAGTGCAAAAATGTTTTCATAATACATTTTTGTATGTGTTTTAAAATTGTGATGCAGTTATCTACTTAAATAATAATAAAGATCGACCACTTTGACTACATCTTTGGTTTTGGTTGGACACAAAATGGGGCATTTGAAGAATGATGATTTAGGCTGCACTTGTAAAATAAATGGCGTAAAATTATCACATCACCTTAAAACTTACTCAAAATGTTCACTTAATTGGAAAGGGGGGTACTTATCATATTTTAAAGCATTTTTGGTCCTTAAAATGCCTTATACTGAGGATGATCCCAGACAGCAAAAATATCCTTGCGAGATGACGGAGGGAATTTCCCTGTTTGAACAAGTGTCCAAAAGGGACCCAAAACTAAGTCAATATTTACT
Organism: Pygmarrhopalites habei; assembly: GCA_009870185.1. NCBI lineage: Eukaryota > Metazoa > Arthropoda > Collembola > Symphypleona > Arrhopalitidae > Pygmarrhopalites > Pygmarrhopalites habei. The sequence continues at coordinate 16,313 of WJFB01002142.1, forward strand.
AAAACACCGACAAATAGTTTAAGATTTAATAATATTTTATAAATATGGCTGAAAAGGACTACAGTCCATTATCATTAGCATGTGTGAAGACTTTGTCGGACAAGTCTTACGACAAACGAAGACGAGCAGCCTCAGAAATCGAAAAGTATGTAAAGTTGTCATTGGAAGGCGTATTCTGTAGAGACCACTTGAAATTAATATTTTCTATTTTAATTATTTCAGAATGGCCAAGGATTTTGCGGCAATGAAAAATACGGAACAGATAAGAAAACTATTGAGGGTGTTGGGCCAAGATTTTACAATGTCACAGATGACAAATTGGCGAAAGGGTGGAATTATTGGGCTTGCTGCAACAGCTATGGCTTTAGGAAAAGTAAACATTACAATAATTATTTATGGAAACGAAAATTGTCATTTTCTTTGGTACTTAAAGATTGTGAAGCTGAATGACATGTATTATGTTGAATATAGGATTCTACAAACTACACTGAAGAATTAATTTTACCAATTCTTCATTGCTTCAGTGACTCAGATTCTCGGGCAAGATACTATGCTTGTGAAGGCCTATACAATGTCACTAAAGTGGCTCGGTCGGCAATCCTTGTCCATTTTAATGAAATATTTAATGCACTTAGTAAGCTTGCTGCAGACCCGGACCAAAATGTGAAGAGTGGAACGGAAATGTTAGACAGACTTTTGAAGGTAAAAAAATATTTTCCACATTAAAAAACAAAAATTCATTGTATAAAAACATTATTTATTTAAGTAATTTTGTATTTCTGTCTTGTAGGATATTGTCACTGAGAGTGAATCCTTTGACCTTGTCACTTTCATGCCTTTGTTACGAGAACGGATTTATACAAAAAATACACATGCCAGGCAGTTTGTCATTTCATGGATTTCTGTTTTACATGCTGTGCCTGATATCAATATGATCGTCTTTCTACCTGATCTTCTTGATGGTCTTTTAAATATTTTGGAAGACCCTACAATGGAAATCAAAAAAATGTAAGATGAATTTTGTGAACAGTAAAAGAATGAATTTATTGAAGCAAGTTTGAATTGTACCAGGTTTGTCGACATGTTATGATTTCAATTGACTTCACCTCACCTTTTGTCCTTGTCGTACACTGTTTTGATATTATTTATTTACAGGTGTGAAACTGTCCTGGGTGAATTTTTGAGAGAAATTATTAAGAATCCTACACTGGCTGACTATTCAAGCATGATAAATATTTTAATTGCCCACTCACAATCCAGGGACGAGCTTTTGCAGGTTTTTACAATAAATAATCATTCTGATTCCATTAACTTTATTTGTAATATAATAAAGTTTTTATTAATACTTTTGGGTAATGTTTTTTTAGTTGATGGCAGTGACATGGATTAAGGAATTCGTAACATTAGCTGGAAATGAAATGCTACCTTATGCTAGTGGTATTGTGACGGCAGTTTTACCATGTCTAGCATATGAAGACGAAGCAAGAAAAAGTAACTTAAATAGACCGTTTCATCATGTTTTAATGAATTTGATATTTTAGAGTTGGTGTATTATATTTTTTTGTATATTTTTTTCCTTACCGTAGATATTAGGAAAACTAGTAAAGCTGTCAACTACAATTTAATGAAATTAATCACCAACTTTAGTGAAAGTGGAAGCACTAGTGAAAGTAGTGTGGATATTGCAACGGAAGTACGTGGAGGAGGGGAAGGAGCCGCAATTCTGAAAGTTGATTTGACTTCGGTGATTGACGTTTTGACTAGAAATCTGCAAAACACTGCCGTTCCCACTAAAGTAGCAGTTCTTCGATGGAGTAAGGGAATAAATTTGATAAATTTGTTAATAATTTTATTTTTGTCAAGTCGTGCTATATTCAACATTTATTTTGTAGTATATCACCTTCACTTGAAAATGGGTGATCAAATGTTTCGTTGGTAAGTTGAAGTTCAACTGTTGAACTACTAATAATTTATTGCAAATTACTTAGAAAACTTTTACTAAGCTAGCCTACGTTGTTTTTCAGTATTGACGAAACATTTCCCGTCCTTTTGAAGACTCTTTCGGATCCTAGCGATGAAGTCGTGCTTCTTGCGCTTGAAGTCCTTTCAGAAATTGTTTCATTTTCAGCCAAAGATGGTGAGTACAGGAAACATTTTTATTCATAATATCAGTATGGATGAAGTCTCACATTTTTTGTTTTATGTTTTATTCAAGTATCTCAGGAAATGTCCACTGGTATCAGCGTTCATACAAACACGTATTTCAGCAAATTTATCATCAGTCTTTTAGATTTATTTTCAACTGACAAGGCTTTACTCGAGGATCGTGGATCCTTCATTATTAGGTAAAATATGAAATTAATGTTTAAAGTCAAAATGATAGACTATTTTAATTCTGCTGTTGTAAAACTGATTATATTCTCGGATCTTTCTAGACAATTATGTGTACTACTGAGTGCAGAGGCTATTTACAAAAGTATTGCTGAAATCCTCTTGACTGAGGAAAATTTCAAGTTTGCCAATGTAATGGTTGAAACATTAAATACGATACTATTGACGTCATGTGAATTATTTGAACTGAGGTCACAGCTGAAAGAACTACAGACAAAGGTAAAATATGGGAAAGAAAAAAAGTACTGAAAATAGAATTCCAGTATATTAATTTCAAATATTTGGTTATTTTAAAATTCTTTAGGAAGATTGTGTGTTATTCTGCTGCCTTTATCGTACTTGGGCCCATGATCCAGTCGCCACTGTTGCCTTGTGTTTCCTCACACAAAATTATTCTCATGCCTGTGATATAATACGCACTTTGTGAGTTGAATTGTAATAAGTAAAATTTCTCCAATATTATGTAATCCATTTATTGAGTCTTAATATGCCGAATTATTAAATTTTTCAGCGGTCAATTGGAAGTCACGGTAGACTTTCTTGTGGAAATTGACAAGCTGGTCCAATTGATAGAGTCCCCAATCTTTACATGTAAGTTCACCATAAGAATTTAATAAATTCTAGTTTGTGATTATTTGAATGATCATAAATCTAATACTACCTATTTACAAGACTTTGTATTAAATCTCTCTATAATCTTGGTACAAGTATGTACCCGTTGATTATTATGTTGTCCAAGTTGTGGTGTGGATTATGAAAAGATTATTTATTATGTGTTGTTTGTTATTTATAGATTTACGCTTAGATTTATTAGATGGCCATCATAACACAGAACTTGTTCAAGCCTTGTATGGTCTTCTCATGCTACTTCCACAGAGTGAAGGGTTCCATGTCCTGCAAAGAAGATTAAATTGTGTGCCAAGCTTTCATTTGCCACCAGGGAGCAAGTAAATATTAATAATCTCTCTATCAAATTACTTTGGGATAATACTATGTAGACGTTATTTACTACCATGTAAATCATTTTGGACCATTTTTTATACATTGGTTTCTTTATCCATCAGATTACACGGCTCGTCAAAGAACGAAGAAAGGATTCACGTGAAAAAAGAGATCCAATTTGATCAATTACTCTTACATTTTAAATCCGTTCAGGAACGACACAGAAAAGCAACAAAGGAAAATAAAGCAACTGAACTCATTCAACGAGGAATGAAAACATTAGATTTTTGAATCATTTTAGACTACACAGCTACTAGTATTAATTATTAGAAAGAAACCTATTACATTGAAAAATAGTTCCTTATTATGATTAGTATGGCTTTCATAATTGAAGGAATATCCATTTAATTTTTCCCAGTTGTTTTTGTTGTGAAAAAAATTCTATACATATTTCTATATAAATACTAGTATTTGTTAATATTTCCTACATTATTAAAAATTTCGTATGATTGCAAGGATCGTCTTCACACCACAATAGATGAGAAAATTGTGAACCAATGCAAGATGCCAAAATTGAAGGACATTCCAAATAATTGGGTCAAAGAGGGCTAATTGGATGAGTGCCATTCTAAAAAATGCATACTACACTTCCTCTCGTCCTGAATCAGTGTGATGTTATTTAATTGTTTTTTTATTTATTGAATATAGATATGTATATCTGTCCCGTATGTACGACTTTTAGAGTATATTATCAGAGAATAAACAAGGGGAAATGCTAAATTCAACAGCATTTCTATTATTATAAACAACTTTCAAAAATTTCTCCTCACAACAATCTCTTGTACGTGGTTGTAAAAATGACAGTCTATAGCACCATATAAATTTATCCATAATACATATTATGTCTAGAGTTTAAGGCATATAATGGTAAGCAGTGGAATGCGCAATTAGATACCACTCTCCTCTGACAATATTTCATGGAGCTAGAAAAAGTCAGTATTCTTTTCAAAATAGATACATTAATATTGAAAATAATATATTTCAACAAGATTCTCACGACATACTAATGAATAATGGTAATATGCGATGCTAACATGCGATAAAATAATAACAACTTAAGTATAAATTATATTGATTGTATAAGTACGAATGATAGTCTTTTCTTGCAATAGCTACAATACTTTTGTGTGTGTCTGTGAGAATGTAGTACAATAATAAACGTTGATTTAAAAAAATTATATAAATTAACTATCATACAGAATGTATGAAAGAAAGCAACACCAAATGTCATTCAGACTTTGTAGATCCTGACAAGTCAGAAGAATCTAGTTTTGTAGCATTATTTCCATCTGGACTTAATAAAGACAATGTTAACGTCTGAAATTGATTTACGAGGTCAGCATTTTCTTTTACAATACTCCATACTTCTACATGGTGAGAAGCAGCAGAAAAAGTGGCAAAAGGCCAGAGGTTAACGGAGACAGAGTAATCCATCCGGGAACATGGATAGTAGACAAAATAAAAAATTGACTGTTAGAATTTCCACCACAACTATAACATATATATTGTAATAAGAACTACTAATATTTACACAAGTCAAACATTCAAGATTTCGGATATTACCTTCCTGCAGCACTGACAAGTCTTTGATTCCTTTCCTAAACGACTTGACGTGTTCCCGGTGAGAAGCTCTATTTGTAGTAGCATTGTATCCAGCATCAATACTGGGTTTACTGCTGCTACGAAAATCTCCTACACCCCCTTGTTGACGATCTTTACCGCTATTATTTTTGTTAAAATGCTGTTTGAGAGCGGGTAAAAGATGTTCCAAATTGGATTGATAGGACTCTACCAGGTCATCCAAAGTCATCACAAAATTATTCATACTTTGCTCGAATTGGTGCATGTCTTTGGCAAGAATTTCTGTTTGGATAAAGGCCGCTTGTGCCTGCTTGTACCTGAAAAAACGATTCCGTCATTGTAGTTTTACGAGTACTAGAAATTATTGACATATCACATAAAAATAATTAGTAAAATAACTACCAGTCCGACAAAACTTCAGTCAGTCGAACAATAACCGTCTGGCATTCTTCATTGCTGTAAAGATTTCAAGAATGTATAAGATTTAAAATGTAACTCACATGCCCTACTTGGCAATTAGAAGAGAACAAAACTTACAGCAATTCTGAAAGGCATTTTGACTTTTCTTGCATTTTGATCCTTTCAAGAATATGAAATTGTTCATCGTTGTAAGTCAAACTCCTGGTAGCCCGATCACGGAGCTAAAAACACATCATCATACAATATAATTAAATACCATTTATTA
>WJFB01002143.1:0-21968 GCA_009870185.1 Pygmarrhopalites habei
TCTTTTGACACCAAACCCATCTCTCCACAATCAAAACTCTAGGAATGAAAAATTATTTACTTTTTAAGTGACTTTTGGGCCACCCTGTATGATATACACTGACCTGGGATGTGTAAGCAGGACATGTGAATGTGTGTGTGAGGGAATAGGAGGATAGGAGGATAGGGGAGCCGCCAGTGAGTCTGGGCTGTGAAAATGATTGTTATTATTATAATTGATGACTGAGGGTGAGGGAGGAGGTTCAAACCGAGGGATGTACAGTTTTGTTAGACTGTCTGTCGTCTATTCTCTCTTTTCCATCCCTCCCCCTCCTCCCCCCTCTACTCCTACTCTTTTTCTGTTGTCGTAAAAAAAAGGTCATCAAAAATAAATTTAATAGCCCAATAAAAATAATATCTGCATGTCGTACACACTATTTTTTTAAAAATACAGATTGGATCACATGTCATGTTTTTTTCCACTCCTTGTTCGAGTCAACTATTTTTGTGCACAATGGAATTTAAGGGTAGCATTCATCCAGCAAGAAAAATGAAAGGAAATTAACCAAGAGAAAATAGGATAGAATTTGTAGAAAAAGGATGGACAATTTCGATGTGCAAAATAATAAATGTTGTTGCAGGAGTGACGCTCCAAATCTTTTGGAATTATTTTTTTGACCGGGTTTGACTGTCAGGGTCTGACCTTTTGTCCGTTTGAACTTGGAAGAGTTCAAAAGTAATCGCAATGGAAGAAGTGGAGGATAGAAAAACGTGAGATGAAGTTCTCGTCATCATCGACGATGATTAACCTATGAACTTTGGAGCTGTAATTTGGTTCAACTGTGTGTGCCTGCGTGTGTTTGTGGAGATTAGCATCAATTTGAAAATACTGAGCACAAATTTAAATGTGCTGACATGTGTCCCACGACACACACACACACACGATGAAAAGAAACAATAAGAGAAAAAGATGACAAAGCATCTTTGATTGCATCCTTCCAATTTCCCATGTGTGTGTGTGTGTTTCTGACAAGCCATAATTTGAATTGCTCCGTTTTCCATGTAATTTAAATTTTCTCAAAATACAATTCATGTTGGACACCCCCAGTCTCCATTCCACTCTGGTTCAATGCACTCTCTTTTCTGTACATAGAAGAGGAGGAGAAGTTTTAATGTCAATAATTTTGAATATTTTAAATTCAAATTGTAATTTAGGAAATGACTACAATTGTAAAACTTTTTCCTCCTTCAGAATCTCTCACACAGAATTTCATTAGTTCTTTTCAAAAATGAACACCCGTTTTTGGACTGTACAGAACAGACACAGAGAGAGAGAGAAAAGAGAAGGAACTGGAGTGTCATCAAATGAGCAATTAATTTTAATAGAGTGTCACTTGTTTCCGTCTGAATCATTAATCCCGAGTTTCTCTCTCTCCCTCTCTCTCTCTCTCTCTTTCCGTGAGGGTCTGTTTTGTGTGTGGAAAAGTTGTGTGTGTGTGGAGAGAAAAAGTTTCTAGGGAAAAGTTGAGAAGGACTTTTTTTTGGGTGATTTGACCTCAATGGAGTGACTCAAGAGTTGACTCGACGGACGGAGGATTGAAAGTATTTTTATGTATTTTTATTTCTTTTGTTTCGTCCACTCACACTTCAACTACTCAAGATTTATGAAAAGAAGTGTTTTTATCTTGTGTGTGTCTCTCTCTCACACACACAGACACACGTTTTTAAAGGTTGGTGGAGGGTGGAGGAAAAAAGTCGGAGGAGTTGGATAGCCGGGTGATTAAATACAAGAGGGAAAAGAGTTATAATAACATGAGCCGGTTTTCTTGATTAGCCATTAACGAGAAACCAGAATTTTCTCATTTCTCCCTCTCTCTCTCTCTAAATGTGTGTGTGTGTGTTTTCCTTCACGATCATCCCTTTAGGCTTCTTTTTTTACTCTCGACAGTTCAAGATGAACATGAAAAGGTAAACTCGAATGAAAAAAAGAACAAACTGAAGGGAGTCCCTTTATCTCATCTTTGAGAAAATAAAAAAAAAGAAAAGATAGAAGAGTTGGTCCCTTGAGCCTTGAGCCCTTTCCATTTAATTTCCCTTTTTCCCCTTCAGCTGACACCTTTAAATTTGTTATTATTGTTTTCTTTTCATCTCCTCTTCTCTCTACCTTCACCTCCATTTGTACTCATCAATTTACTTTTTTTTGTACTAACGGACAACTGGACACTTAACCGAGACAATCAATTTTGTCAAGGGGTACAATGAAAATAAATTATGGAGACACACAGCAACAGGGGGACTGGAGCCCTTGAAGAAAAGGGACGCTGGACAAAAAAAGACATTTTCAATACAGAGATAATATAAATTATCGAAAAAAATACGAAGGAAAAGAGGAGGAGTCATGCTGAGTCAAATAAATTTAAAACCAAAAAAAACTACAAAATTTTGAAACAAATTTCAAAAACAGTTTTGCAGTTTCAAAATTATGAAAACGATTATCCAGTTTTCAAAAACTGAAAGAAAATCCCATTCACAAGAAATGATTTGGTAAATGGAAAATAAATCCAGTTTTTTTATTTAAAAAATTGTCTAACTTTTTCGAAAAGTGCTGACTTTTCTTTCTCCAAAAACTGTCGATGCAAATGAGGATGAGTGAATGCTGACTGCTATTTTTAGTTTAAACAAACTTTTTTGAGGAACAGCCGTTCACAAAAAAATTAAATGTTCATCACAATTGGGAGGAGAATGGAAAATTACCAGAAAGTCTGAAGAGTTGAGAATTGTTGAAGAGAGGAGGAGGAGGGAGGGTGTTGGATGTACAATGGATAATTGTGAGGTGTCATTTGTCTCCTACCATACAACGTCATCGTCATCCTCATCATATTTTATGAGTGACAAGAATATGAGGAGGAGGATGTAGAACATGGGATTGATAGGATGGGATGGTGTCTGATCTCCTCTGTCGTCTCCTCAGTCTAATTCAAGCTATTATGTTACAAATGTGAATCAAGTGTCGCTCCTTCCTCCTCAATCCGTTCTGTTCACTCCAAATTGTTACAATATTTCATGATTACTCCCCTCCCTCCTTCTCTCAAGTTCCATGTAATTTCAATTCTGTACAGCCCGAGTGGAGCCACACACTATTCGGAGTTTCCCTGGACTCCTCACAATAGTGAAAGGAGGAGGGAGGAGATGAGAAAATTTTCAATTTCAATGGAAATTTTATGCGAAGCTTGTGGGTGTGAGGGAAAAGTCTTTGGTGTTGTGTGTGTGTGTACATGGAAAACTTTGAGAATATTTGAATCTTGAATTACTCGGGCGGGTTGAGTCACCTCGACTTTGGCGGTGTGCACCATTCTCCCGTTTTCTCCCGTCTTCTACTCTCCAACACAGAAGGTTATATAAAGCTATATAGGGAAATATATAGAGGAAAACTGGGATGAAAACCCGAATTCTCCATCATCCTGGAACTTCCCCGTATAAATTGAGAACTGTAAAAGCAGAAAGAAAACTGGGGTAGAAAGGATTCTATGGAGTATTTTAGTGTGACCCGGGTTTCCCATAGTTTTTACGGGATCGGGTGATTCCATGCTCGGCCTGGTGGATGTAGATTCACTTGAGTTGTTCAAATAATATTAAATGGGATGTGTGTCTGTGTGTTGTTGAACAGGGTGGGTGTGTGTGTGTGGTACAAGTGTAGGGTGTACAGTTGACTAGAGATGAGATCAAGAGGAGGAGATGAAGATGAGGAGACGAAGATGAGGAGACCCTGAGGACCTCTCTTTTGTTCTTATTGCCATTTTGCCAACTCCCCTCTCTCCCTCCCTCTCTCTATTTTGACGTCACTCGTCCCTTGCCATCCTCAATTTCGGGCAGTGGACCGTGTGGTTTTTTGATACTACTCGAAATTCCCTTTTGGCACATCCGGCTCTCTCCCGAATTCGGGGTGGACTCACCCTAGACTTAGGATCGTCATGGTGGGTCACGAGGGAGGAAACAGTTCTCTCTCTCCATTCTTTCAGGCACACATGTAGTGTACGTATGTATGTTATTATTAACCTCTATGTCAACACACACACACTCTCACTCCCTCTCTTTTCGGGTTGAGACGCAATTTTTTGACGAGCTTACGCTGAATTTCAATTCGGATTTAGAGCCTCATAAAAAAGGTGTATAATCCAACGGTCCCTGCTCTGCTCTGCTCCCGGCTTTTTGTGCTGTACCACCCGCTAAAATTTAGGGAATATTACACCAGACCGGGTTGTGGGAAGCATGGAGTGTGGAGGGATGGTGTGTGTGTGTGTGTGGAGGAAACTCATTTCTACATGTGGGTCTCTTCGCCTCCATAATGGGCTCCATTTAAGAGGGAGAGAGAAAATTTCAAAGTTTCTTTTCTTTCATAAAAGTAAAGAGAGAGAGAGAGAGAGAGTAAAAGAGAGAGGAGAAACCCGGGGTTTTCCATTCTATTTTTTCTTCTTCTTTTGAAATTTGGGAGGCCGGGTAACTTAAGTTGTGTCTATTCAGTTGACACTGTGAGAGAGTGGGTGTGTATATGTGTGTGTGTGTGGAGGTCCTACTCGCATTTTCCTTGTTTGAAGTTGAAGTGGTCCTCCTCTACTTTCACCTCCTCCTCCGTTTTCTTGTGATTGTCAAAAAAAGAGGAGGGGAATAAAGTGACTGGCATGAAATGGAAAGAAAGAGAAAGCAATTCAAGAGGCACTTGCACCAAATTTAATTAGGTTTTTGGAAGAACCGGCCTTCCCATTGCCCCCTCCCCCTTTTTCTCCTTCTCCTCCTCTCTCCCTTCTCCTCCCGTCACTTTGAATCCGAATTCAATTTCAGAATCTCTCTGAGACACACACAAAGAGGAGTACACTGCTCTCTCATTATACATACGTCCACCTCCATTTTCTCCAGTCTCGCAAAACAATAAATGAAATAAAAGTCGGAGTTTTTTTTCTCTTCGAAAAAATATTCAGGGGGAAAGTCGTGAATTCTGCTTTCACTTTCTCAAAAATATCTTACGGGTTTCTTACCGAACCATTTTTTACAAATTTTGCCTAAAAACTGGAGTTCGATAAAATTCACAATTCATGTGCAAAATTCTCCGTATCTGCATTCAGAAATATTTTTGCATATTTTGTTACGAAAACATATTTTTCAAAATTTTCCACACAAAAATTTAGTTCCGTGTGTAATTACGAGAGGCCAAATTTGGGAAGCGGATAAATTATTCCGGTTTTCTCTCTCTCTTTCTCTCTCCAAGGAAGACTCAATGCAATTGTAGTTTGACCCACGCACACGCACACACACACACACCAGGGACTCCATCCCAGTCACTACGGTATCCCGTGTGTGGAGAAAGTATCCCTCTGGTCACGCAATCCACACACCCCAGAGTGGCAACGGGGGGATTTCATGACACGACATCCTAAGAAAAAGAAGAGAGAAAGACCCGGAACTTTAATCCGATAATATAAAGCGTGACCTTAAATAGAAATAAACTATGTACTTTATATCTATCGCAACCCTTTTCCCCTCGTTTTTGAAACAACAAGTTTTTTTTGACCCCCCTTCCCTTCTCTTCCTCCTCTTCCTTGTTCTTATATTAAATACGTACACTAAGGTTACCCGGGTATTTCAACCCATATTTTACAAATATAGATATGTACAATACATATGTATAAATGGAAAAAGAGACAAAGTACAGGCAATTTTGAATATTTCAGCGACACTCATGCATACTTTTCACGCTTGGACCCCTCTTTGACACACACACACACATACATTACATCCATCAGGTTGACACGCAATGACCTCGGAACATGCAAGAAGGTCCGAAGAATGGAAAAAAATATTTATATTTACGAATCTCCCCCTTTTTTACGAGTGTTGATAATTCGGAGATTGTGAAGGAGAAAAAAAGAGGGAGGGTAATTTGTAAATTGGATTTTCTTGTTTTCTTACTGATGAAAACTCTGAAGACTGAAGGAAGTGAAGGTAGCGGGTAAAATTAGGAGGGGAATTACAATTTCCCTGGTATCTTAATGACATTTTGTGAAGGTCCACTGCTGAACTGTTGAAGGTAAATCCGAAATGACAAAAATACCGAAAGTTCCTTGGCCTAGGCATTCATCTGATATTTTGGTGTAATTTGCGTGTGTGTGACGTGTGTAGGGGAATACACCTTGACAGACAGAGACAGGTAGACTCAAAATTGTAGGGAAATTCATCTTTATAATTTTTTGCTAAATTTAGTGAAAGAACTTGAGCCCAATTGAAGGTTACTCTAAGGTTGTCTTGAGTTAATTAAATACAAAGGAGAAATAAAAAAGATTTTTTGGCAAAATGCTAACTCCATAATGTTTTCTGGTTCATAACGTGTGTGTATGTTTTTCGTGGTCAAAGTCAAGACAGGATTTACCTTGAGAGATATACTTTTATATGGGAGAAGTGGAATATTCCGAGAAAATTTTGTACAACGCAGAGAGAGAGTGTGTGTGTATCTTTTTTCCCTCCACTCGGGATAATGTGTGTTAAAGTAAAGTGCAAGGCTATTAAGGTTAAGAAACAACTTTTTATATAATGTGATGTCATAATGGTTGGTGATATACAGAGAGAGAGAGAGAGAGAGACAAGATTACACTGCAAATTTGGCTCAGGATTACGTAAAAACCCGGTCGGTTATCTTCACGGAATACTGATCTCTCGTCTCTCTCTCTATATTATAGTACTGCAGATATACCTGCTCTCTCTTCTATACACACACGTAATCTGTACACACATTCGTTCCAAATGTTGGAAGGTAAGGGAGAGAGGACAAAAGCGTGTTAAATTTTGGCATTTTGGCTCGTCCAAATCTGAAAGACTCAAAAAGAAGAGTCGTCGGTGGATCCCTGATTTGATTTGACTGTGAAAAAAACACATTTTCTCTCTCTCTCTCTCTCTCTCTCTCTTGGCTCTCATTCTTATTCTGAGGAGACACCCTCTTCTCTATCTCTCCGTGAAAAGAACGGCTGTGTGTGTGTGCAGTGTGAGACAGAGAGTCCTCTTTTCAATGCCAAAGTCAACTGTTCTTAATGCGAACTGAACATTCACAGAGAAAAGAGAGAAGCCAATTAGTTAATTACTGTAATCCCGCTCTTTTTTTCCACTCCTATTTCTCAGTCATTTCACTCTTTTGTGGATGTGTGTGCCTGTAACTGTGTGTGTGTGTGGTGGAGGGAGAGGGAAATCAAAATTCATGAAAGTCTGCCTGAAGAGACCATACATTCACGACATAGACACACACAGACACACATGAAGAGAGTGCAAAGTGGGAATGAGAAAAAAGGCTTTTTTATTGTAATTTATCCATGCATACCCATTAAAAAGACACACCGTCTCACACACACACCCAGACACACACGTAGAAAAGGAGAGAAGGAGGGAGACACAGAAATTCAGCTGTTGGATGTTTCATCTTAATGTGTGTGTGGAGAGAGAAAAGTTGTCGCGAAAATGATAAACTTTTAGAGGAGCAAGTTGTGAATTTTTCCATTCGTTCCTCCTCCTCCTCATTTTGATCCCGACTTTCCCTTGCCAGACATTATTGTACATTTGCATTGGTATTGCCATGGAGTCTTTTTGGGAGAAGAATTGGCGTCGTCGGGGAATGTAATGAAGACTAAAGTTTAAAGTACTCGAATCATTGTACGATTGTAACTTTCCTCCTCCCTCCTCCTCCCAGATTTTAAATGTCTGGCCCACCCACGGACGACCAGGGATCTCCGTGAAGAACAAGAAAGTCTTTGTGTGTGTATGTGTAGGAGGGAGACTCCAGAAAATTTCCGAGTTGAATAAGAAGGGGAAAGTGGGAATTTTTGGAGAGAGAGAGGCTGGAGTCAAGAGAAAGAGGGGAAAGAAATAAATGAGAAGGAAGACGAGGGTCGTTTTTTCCCTTCGTCTTTTTCTCCTCCTAGTAACTGTGTGTGTGTGTGTGTGTGTGTGTGTGTGAGAGAGAGAGAGAAGGGGAGATTGCATTGGAGATGAGGGTTTTGGGGGGAAAATAGATGCAAGTGCTCACCATTAAGCCCAACTGATCGTGAGTTTTTCCAGAAAAGAGAAAAGGCTGGAAATACGTGTGTGTGGAGTTTGTGTGCATGTGTGTTTTTTGAGTGGGAGTGCATGGCCAGAGCTAGGATAAAATGGTGTGTGTGTGAGAGAGAAAGAGAGAGAGAGAAGTGGAAGAAAAATGGAATGTGTTTTTTAATAAGAAAAAACAGAGTCAGTGTTTGCGTGTGTGTGTGTGCTTGCCATTTACTTGCATGCGGGTTTTTTATGTACCAGGCTATTTTATATTGCAGAGAGAAAGAGAGAGAGAGAGAAGGAGGAGGAGGGAGAATTCGGGTGATGATAAAGGTGACAGGGCCTGAGTTTGTGAGTGTGTGCATATATTTAAAATGATGATTTGGTCATGGAGGAGGATGGAGAATTTTTTTACGAGGAATAAATATGACTATGTCTGCATGTCTCCTCTCAACCCAGCTGCTCCTCTCCATTTTATCCTACTCACAGGATACGGGTTCTGGAGGAAGGAATCCCCGGGTATTTCTGGAGTCTCTTTTATGCATGACGAGTGGTCGTGAATTTTTAGACAAAGTGGGTCTTACAGACACCCACGCACGCACAAATTATTTGCAAATTTAATGTAGAATAAAAAAAAATATTTGGATGTGAATCATAATTAAATAGTAATTATCAGAGTTCATTTGACTATTAAATTGTGTCACCAGGGACACAGTTTAATTGTGCATGAATCATAAGAATGGAATTTTAGTATAAAGGTGATTTGTGGGTGTGCAAAAATTCATGGAGGAGACATCGAGAAAGGATTAATAATGGTGAAAAATTGCCAATTATTATTGTGAAATAATTTATTTGAAAAAATGTAGTCTCATTGAAATTGTGGTTAAACTGGAATTTTTGAAGGATGACCCACAGACTCCAGAACGATCCCGTGAGTCCCATGTGTGTGTGTGTGTGCGTGTATGTTGTGTCATTGGGTGCATACAAAAATTGAATGACAATACAATTAATTATATTTGCACATTTTCCATTTTTATCACTATCCATTTTATGAATGACTCACCCATTTTTCCCTTGGTTTGTTTAACCTCAAGAACCTCTGCTGTGAAAATTGGTTCAAAACTAGAGAGCCATGATGTGTGTGTGTGTGAATTTTTAGAATGGGGAAATATGTTTTCCGCGTTCTCTCTCTCCACCAAACTCCATAAATAATTGTATTGACACATTCCAAGTAATTTTAATTTATACCACACACACCCCCTCTCTGTGTGTGTGTCTCCCAATAATACACGATGGTACGTTACAGTCACTATAATTGTGGTTTAATTGTGAAGCTAATGATAGTTAGATAGCACAAGACAGGCTGTGTGTGTATCTTTGCAAAAATTTTCCATGACAAAACAGACTGGAGCTGGGGAATTATGTTTTTAAGAGTAATTGTTTTGTGTGTGTGTTACGTGGGGTTGTGTGGTAGGTTAAGAGTTTTAAATGAAGAATGGTGACAAAGTACAATTAGGTAATTGTCGTGTTGAATGGAAGGGAAGGGAAGGGAAGGGAAGAGAGAGAGAAGTCTAGAAAATTCTTTGTGTCTGGAATTAAATTGTTTTGGGTTTTGCGAGGATGGAACAATGAGTCGTAAAAATATCATTTTGACAGAAAAAAATATTGATAATATTTTCCCATTCGATGACAACTCTATTTTCATACTGCCATTCTCGTACACATCTCCTCCCCTCGTACTCCCATTGACACTAACGTGTGTGTGTGTGTGGTGTGTATTTCAGTATTTTTTACATGTAGATGTGTGTTCAATTAGCCTTACAAAACTATGCAAATGTTCCCCTCTTAACTACTCCAACTCATCATTATTTTTTTAAGGCTCAGATTGAGTTTAATATTAGACCAAATGTCGGAAGGGGAAGCCTCAGCGGGAGATGAGAGGAAAAAATCTTTAAAAAATTCGAACACACTCTGCAATGATAGAGGGGAAACCTTGAGGATTTTCGCCATGTCTTTGGATGAGAGGAGAGGAGGAGGAGGGTCGTTGTTGCCATGCAATGGAAGCCGTAGCTACCATCCTCCTCTTCTCCTCTCCTCTCCTGAATTCAAAGGAGGAAGGAAAAAAATATAATTCAACGCCATAATCCAATGGATTTCAATCACCATCTCTCTCCCCTCCTCTCCCTCTCTGTCTCTCTCTCTGTCACACACACACTGCACTCTCTTTCAAGTGTGTGTATGTGTGTGTGTGTGTGTACTCTTCTTCGATGACAGTTCGTGCTCAGTCATGCTGTTTCCTCCGTATCCAGTCCACATTCAATATTCAATCAAATCACGTTCAATTCAATTCACCAAAATTTCTGCTTTACTTGCCAATATTATATATATGTATGTAATGGTGAGTGTGTGTGCGTGTGTGTGAACACGCTTCGTTAATCTCAGAATACTCTCTCTCTCTCTCTTCGATCTGGATTTTGGAGGGAGATTCTTAAAGTTTATGAGAGGTGAGTTAATAGGGGAAATCTTTGAGAGATTTATTTAATTTAGATATATGTACTTATGTTGAGAAAATTAAAAATTTATTAACAGATCAGCAACTCTTTCAATGAATGACAGACTTTTTTGCAGAGACGCACGTACAAATGTAGGATAGGTAAATTGTGATTGTGATGGATATTTGGATTGTGTGTGAATGGATGTCATTTTTCCTTGGAGTTTGAAGTGTGAAAAAGCCGAGGTAGAAGCCTCCAATCCCTCCTGCTGCTTTTCCCTTCGGCCAAAAGTTAAATTGCTTGGAAAAAATGGACAGAGTGTGTGTGTGTGTGTTGTAGGAAACACATGATCATCCCTCCCCTCTCATATCTTTGTGGTACCTGTTCAATTATTTACATTTGCAAAAAAGATGAGGAGATACTATGCCAGTTGAGGCGGGATTGTCTTTGTCATTCTCTCTCTATGTATGTGTGTGCAGTGTAATCCATGGCACTTTTAAACTTATGTAATTTATTGAGTAAATACTATCACTGTAAAAATTTACCTAGAGAGAGAGAGAGAGCTAAAGCTGAAGAGGGAGAGTCCTTGACAGATTTTTTTTCCGCTGATCTGTCCCTCCGTATTTTTATATACAATTTTTTCTACATATCAGACACTCTGCCACGTGTAGCTAAGGCCTCTCTCACTTTTTCTGTGATCATGATACAATCATGTCCACACAACACAACAACGTGCGAGCAAATTTACACATTCGCCAATTTTTTTCGAGGTTTCAGCTCAGACTTTACACACAAAGAGAAAAAGTGAGAGAATTTGTCGAGGTGAAATTACCAGAGGTTTACCTCCACCGTGCGAGTGAGTGTGTGTGTGAAATCAGATTATTGTTGACATGGCTGTGAATTATTGGGAATGGAAATGGATTTAACTGTAGTATTTAATGTGCACACATTTAAAAACATTCTTAATGGCAATTCTGTCCTTTTATCTTAACGAGCATTTGAATTGTTTTTAACTAAAGTTAATGTTCCTAATTTTTACTAATCTTTGCTGACACTAATTGTGATTTGTGAATTACGTAAGGTTCATTAAACATTTTGGCTAATAGAACAGTCAAAAGTATTTAGAAAATTGGATGGAAGAATTCTGGTAATTACTCCATCAAAGAGACTGGGAGAATGATCGAAAATTTTTACACGGTGCAAATTTAAAGCGACTGAATTGTTTTGAGGAAAAAGAAAATTGTTTTAAGTAAAGATTTAAAACAAAGTAAAACTACGATTGTGTGAGTTCATTTTTGATTTCAATTAATGACGGCTACTACTCTGGGTTTGACGGTATAGGGAGATTGTAAATGTGTAAATTTTGTAAAAATGTTCGTCACTCTTGAGCTGAGGAAGAAGAATGAGGGGAAAATTATGTATTAACCTTTCACTCAAATTCTTCAATCTGGTTTTGGCAATTAACGTCCTCCTCCCTCCTCATCTCCTCTCCGCTTTTTTCCTTGATGATAACACAAATGACGCTATGTACACACACATACATGTGTGTGTGCATTGTGCAAAGTCTTCCCATTTCCTCCTCACAATTTTACATTGGAGGGAGGGGAAATGGAAGGATGAAGGAAGGAAGGAGAGTGGGAAAAAGTTTTTTAATGAAAAAAGCCAAGTTCTTTTTATACACAGTACACACACACAAACTACAGCCCCTATCTCTCTCTCTCTCTCGTAGACGCACACGTTTTTATTTTAACACAATTTGAAGCCTCTTTACCGGGTTAAGAGTTTAGAGAGAAAAGGGAAGAGCGGAAAAAATTTGTCACTCTCCAGTCCTCCTCCATTCTCTGGACATGGAATGGAAAGTGGGAGAAAAATAGAAAAAAGGGGAGAATGTAATTTAATATCAAGTCAGTTATTTCCGAGAGACTTTAACTTGGTTACTTTAATCCGGTGGCTCTTCCTGTCTCTGCTCTGAGAGAGAGAGAGAGAGAAAGAGGAGAAAGGAAGTTGGGACGAAAAGTCCAGAAAAACGGGATTAAAAGGAAAAGCCGGGAGGAAGAGTCTCTGTCATGTCCTACTCTGCTGTAGTAATGAGATATTTGCGTGTGTGTGCGTGTGTGTGGGAGGGTGATTAAATGGATAAGTAGAATGATGGGCTGGAGTTTTGACATAAAAAAATTTGTGAATTTTCTAAATTTTTACAGTAAAAAATTTTGAAAATAAAATCTAATCATGAAATGAAGCTAAGATTTTAGCAATATTTTTACAAATTAATTGAAAAAGCTACAATCGGATTGGCTAGTAAAATTTAATGTGGAATGTGACCACACGTTACAAAAGTGAGGGTAGGGAGGACGAGAAGGCGGGTAGAGAAAGGGATTTCGGGGTGAAAGTTATGTTTGTGGAGGTACTTAATTGAATTTTGTGTGTGGGGAAACTAATAGTAATGGGACTGGTTTCCCTCTAAATATGGTCCCTCCTAACAATTTGGCACATTAATTCTCTACCCGCTCCTCTCTCTCCCACTATCCTATGTGTGTGTGTGCGTGTGTGTGTTCTCCGCTACGGGCCGTGTAAATTATTCCCTGAAAATTTAATATGAGAGAGAGTACAGTAGCTCTATGTGTGTGTGTGTGCGGTTCCCCATGCCAGATTTTACATCATCAGTCCACCAGCCGTTCTATGTGTGTGTGTGTGCGTGTGTGGTGGAGGGTGAGGAGTAGTAAAATATTATTATTATGTGGAGGAAGAGTAATTAGCTAGGTAATTACGTGATATTTATTAAAACAATAAATCCTCCATTTTATCCATGTTGGATAATGTTCTCTCTCTTCTGCTCTACACACACACACACGTTCGGAGGGAGGGAGGGAGAGTCTTCTTTTTATGTACCGGAGGAGACTCACATGCGGGAGTGTCGTTAAACTTTAAATTGTGAAGGAATTTTGTTCACAAATTCCATTCCTCGTCTTCTGTGCTCCTAATTTTGAAAACCTTTTTCCAAGAATAGAAATGGCGAGGACTTTTTGTGTAAAGATATAATTTACGAGATGATCAATTAGAATGTACAGAATTAATTGCTAAATAATTGGAAAGGAAAAATTGACCGAAGCCAAGTCCACTAGAATATTTTGTTGTTGTTTTTGTTCCCTTTTTCCCTGTGGAGGTCCTTGGGGTATTTATTTTTGATTGTTAAATTTCCTCGTGTGTCCTCATTGTCCATGGATTCTCTCTCTCATCATCCACAGTCCCCAATCACAATCATATCTCTACACACACACACACGCACAACACACACATACACTCTCTCTCTAGATACACAGTCACTGTATTTTTTACAGTCGAGTCTTGACCACCCCATCGACTTTGGTCCACAACTTTTGTTATTTTTTTCCCTCTCCTCATTTCCTCCCTTCAAACTCTCTCCATCTCAACAATAGTTCAAAACCACACAATAGACACACACACACACATTTACACAGATTGGCAATGGCACATAAAAAATGTGCGTAATTTCACTCGCGTGAATAATTCGACAGAATGTGTGTGTCTGAGTTTGTGTACGGCCACTACATACTGTATCATAGGTAAAGAGAGAGAGAGAGAGAGTGAGCGTGTGTGTGTGCTTTCAATTGGTTGTCCACAACGCAAGATACGCACTCCTCCTGTGTCAGCTCGAGGGCTAAAGCAATTAAAATCCATTTACACAATCTCCCATTACCTCCAATCTATACAATATAAAGTAAAGTAAACAGCAGCAACGAACAGCAATTGCTCACTTTTGATTACCTACACACAATTCTCTCCTACTGTAACGTGTACGTGTGTGTGGAGTCACACACGCACACACAACATTAGTGCATTCGCAGTCTCAACACAGTCAAAGAAGAATGCAAAGAATAACAGAAAATTTCGCAAATATCCTGTCTCGACCAATTAACTGTAGACTGTTTATTACAACTCGTTTAATTGAGGACGTACCGTGCAGACTTTATTACGACCCGGGTCACTCTGGGGTCGTAATAAAGGCCAGTCAGTTACAAAAGGAGGGATAGGAGCGGGTTTTAATTTTTCACGGGTCAAAATCTCACTTTTACCTTCAAATGGACTTCATTTCATTCATGTTGTGCAAAAAATTTGTACCCGGATCTTAAATTAGTTTTTACGGTACTTTGCCGTACAACAGTCCCTTGCAATTTTTTATTTTTGCTCCTTCTTCATTTTTTGCACAAAAAATCCAATCCAGTTTTATTCTGCTGAGAGAGGAAGACGAATAAATGCAGTTCTCACTGTTGAAGTTTGACCTCGGTGAGTAGTAAAAAAAATTGACAAACGGAGGAAGTCTGGCCTTGAAGGTCAGCATCGTAGACAAAAACTTTTGAAAATAAAAAAACGGGAGATTTGGTCTGGTCAAGTTTTTCCGGGAGAGGAAGGTGGAGGAGAAAACGGGAGAGAAATAGATAAGGATGGCGTCTAGACGGCCATACCGGGTGGTATTAAAGCAAGGACTCTCTTCTCTCCCACTCTGTGTGTGTGTGTGTGGAAACTGGAGCCGGGTGACTATCGTCTAGTCTCCCCTTCTTCCCCCCCCCCCTCTCTCTCTAGTGTGTGTGTGTGTCCTGAGCTGGCCTGGCAAGGAGAGAATGTTGGCGTGGGTGTTCTTAATTTATGTGTAGTTTTGTCTCCGCTCATAAATTTCCCATGTAATGTAGCCACTGTCTGAGAGAGCTCCAGTCAATCCCCTCCTCCTCCTCCCGGTTTTGTGAAAAAAACCCGAGTGTGGCCTAGAGGGGGAGAATGTGTGTGTGTGTGTGGTCCGTGATTTGTGAGGAAAGTTTCTTTTTTTCTTTCTTTCTGGCGGAGCGAGGAGTCTCTCTCTCTCTCGATTCGGTACATGGAAGTAAAATTGCATGGTGTATTTTGTCTGCAACTCTCCCTGGATTCCGAGGAGGGAGAATTCGGAGGAGGATGGAGAAGAAATGAGAGAGGATTGAAGCATTTGCTTTTGGTTGTGCATTGAGAGAGAGAAAAAAAAGCAACAGCTGCCACAGTCAATGGCCCACATAAAGAGTCCTTAGGGAAAGCCAAAACCACACACACACGCGTACACACACTCACACACACACGACAATCCCAATGGCACTCGAAGAAGAAAACGAACAAAAATCCGGGCTTTCCCAAACAGAGAGTCCATTCGGAGAAAGAGTGAGTGAGAGAGAAGTCCATGGAATTCCTATCCAGACTGTCTAGCCAGTTTTGGACTTGCCTTGCATCTTCCCCTCTCTTTCTCTTTACCCGGGGAAAACCTAATCATCAATTCCCCATATTTCCCTCCCTCCCGAAAGGGTAAACACAGGGAGGAGAAGAGAAGGGAATGAAATTGTTTCCAGACTTTCAATTAAATTTGAATGGAGAGTGGGGGCTCGGATTCAATTAATGCCCGGAAAAAAGACAGAGGATTCTTCGGACCCCGGGATTTTTTTATCGAAACTTAAACCTCTAAATAAATTGACTGAAAAAAGACAATTTTACTATCACGAGACGATCATAAGAGAGATTTTCAAAAAAAATTATGTTTTGGATCTGGATTTTTAAAAATCGCTTCCATTCCATCCGTCTTGCTTTTTTTCTCTCAATTTTGAATACAATTACAGATAAAGATTTTGACTCAAAATTTTCGAGGATTTTTAGAAAGTTCATATTTTTAATAAAACGAACCGCATATAAAGTCGTTTTAAATTGTGCAAAAAATTCATTTTAATAGCGAAAGAGTATTAAAAAGTCAGGTTAACTGTGTCGTTAAAAATATCCTGATTTTTAACTACAATGAACTATACTCTTTTTAACAAGGTTCGAACAAACCACGATTTACACATTCTATGATGTGTGTGTGTAAAATACATCAATGTTAGTTGCTTCTGTTCCACATGGAAGTGTACAATATTGGAGTAATGATGGAGGAAGAGGAGTAGTTGGTTTGACGATTGTAAAATTTTTAATGATGTTTCCACTATTTTCTCCCCTCTCTCTTTTTCTCTCTCTCTCTTTCTATTGGAGGGATAAGAGTGGCGTGGATCCATGTAGGACGGTAGCAGATAATTGTCAGTTTTTAGAACAAACATATGTACTTCAGACTTTGTTGGAATTGTCGACGGAGACACTCGCTATCAGTTTCCTCCATTCCCTCTCTTTCTCTCTTCCACATACATAGACAGTAGACACACACAGCTACACACGTATTGTTAGGAAAAGGGGGGAGTTGGGTTTTAAAATTGACAAAGTGGTAATGGTCCATTGTAGATTTGATGATGTGGAGGAGATCCTCCTGTTTTTTTCTTCTCCTAGTCACGAGATCATCATTCGACAGGAGGAGACAGACAGATGAGAGGAGGAGGAGAAGATGTAGACAGCAGTAGCAGTTTTTTAAAGGGAACAATCATTGTAATTAGAAGGGACTTCATACGATACGATAGGAAGGAAAAAAGAGGATCGTAAAATGATTTTTTTAAAACCTTCCATTTAATTTAGTCTCCCCTCTACTTTAAGTCATCTCCTCCTCCTCCGACAAAAAAACAGTTGATTGTGTTTCTGAAAAGCTTCTCTCTCTCACACACACACGTACAAAATATGTACGAGAGAGTAGAATTGTATTGAGACCAAAGAGTGAGTCCTCTCACAGATTTTTTACACTCTTCTCTTCAGTCACAAACGTTGAGGAGACTAACGGCTCCTCCATGAGAACCCAAACGTGTGTGTGTGTTAGAGAGAGAGAGAGAGAGATGATTCAGAGAGTCTAAGCCCCTCTCCCTGTTTTCTCTGGCTGACTCTTTCTCTATTTCGATTTACGGCGTTTTTTTACGAGGATGACGATATGCGTCCTCTTTTATGGTTCTCCCTTTCTCCTCCCGCGACTGTGACTGTGACTCCGAGGAGGAAAGTCTGGAACAGGAGAGAGTGGTAGATGTGTGTGTGTGTGTGTAGTCATAGCCATGGCCATGGGAGCAAATGGGTGACATTGCATGTCAAATATGGCGTTTTTTACGCTGTCTGCATGTATTGTACTGGAGAGTGGGAGTAGAAGTAGAGAAGAGGAGGAGAGAGGAGAGAGAAATGGAAAGTGGCGGGGAGGAGGAGGAAAAGAAATAACCGAAAAATGCCACACACGCCCCTCATTCCAGCCGCCGCTCATATTCTTATCTGGGGCGACAAACCATAAAACCGGAATAGGAGAAGAGAGGAAGAATATATATGGAGTAATACTTTCATAGTCCACAGCCCCTCCACACACACACACACGAGAGAGAGAGAGAGCGAGTGGGGGAGAGAGTTAGCATTAGAGTTGGATGGTTCAAGAGAACCGGGTTTTTTTTGAAATGACATGAGAGTAGTGAGGAGAGACGAGGAGTGACATTTCACCGAGGACCGGGTGAGTGTGTGTGTGTGTGAGGAGGAGGTGGAGGAGGACTTCATAGACTGGGAGTCTCATATTTTATTATGCCAGGATGAATTTTGGCTTGGGTGAGTACCGAGTCTCTTCCTCCGTGAGTGTTTGCGTGTGTGTGTGTGTCGTTGAGAGAAATTTCGGTGAATTGAATTCATACAGTGAGAAAAGCGGGAGGAGGACGGAGGGAGGGAGGGAAGAAGGTTATAAAAATAATGTAAAGGGAAAAGAGGAGGAAATTTCGGATAACTTTTCGGTCTGAATGAATGTGTGGATGCGTGTGTGTGTGCCGGTCGGGAGTATTACAGTTACCCAAGGGCTGTGTGTGCCTATAGGGTTCCAGGGAGGTTGAGGGCGGCATAATCTTGATCAAGATGAAAGACGAAAGAAGTGGGAGAAGGAGAGATTATGATGCTCCTCTTTGATCTCCTCCTGGGCTTTTCCTAATAGACATGGGCTAGACTGCTCCAGGGATCCACTTTTTCCTATTGAAACATCCATACACACACGCACACACGTATAATGCAGACGATGCTATGATTAATTTTTACATGCGGGTTTTTTTTCTCAAAGTCACTTCACCAGTCCCTCCAAAGTGTTGAAGGGAGGAGGAGGAGAAACTGGAAAAGTTGGGAGGAGATTGAGATTGGATATTGGCTGGAAGGTTTTTCTCTCTCTCTCTTGTGGCTGTCTGGTAGTTTCTAGTTTTTAACTACCATATCGTTAATTACTTGTCAAATTGATTGTCCAAAAGTCTTAAAACATTAATACCGTAAACGGCGGGAGGAAGGCCAGGTCAAAAATATGGAATTTTTCTTTCGGGAAACACAAAAAAGAATTCTGAATGAATAAAGTTTTTTATCCCTGGAGAATTAAATTTTTAAAAAAAATGTTTTGGAGTTAATTTGAATTACGGTAGGGAGTCGTGAGCCATTAACTCTGTACAATAATGGTGTGTGTGTTTCAAGTGGTACTTGATCTGTGTGTGTGTGTGGGATCTTCCTATTTGAGAGAGAAGTTTGCGCATATGAATAGAGCCCATTAATGTTGTGTGTAAGTCATAATTGTTTATTTAGTAATTAAATTTATTATGATCTCCTCCTCATATTTTGGATGGAGGACTTGTTGGATATTTGGAATATAATAATGGAAGATTGGAACAATGGAGGATTTCATCACCTCCGTCATAATAAACCAGTCAACAAAGACACAAGACACTTTATTCCCCTCCCTCCTCCTCCACCTTCTCTTTGTGTGTGTGTGTTTGTGTTGAATGAGAAGTTGGGAAGTCGTGAATGAGGGGAGGATGACGACGACGGAGAGCTATAAAAATAATATATTTTAATGGAGTTGATAATTAAAATTTTTTCCCCATTTTTTTTAATTCCATTTAATTCCATCTGTGTCTGTTTCTCTTGTAATTTAGTAGCACTCCATTTTTGCAAAAAATTCATTCATTACTTTTCCACTGCCCTGCCAACATTTAAACTGAATAAAGAAGAGAAGAGGAGACCAAGTTTTGTAGAATTGTTGTTGTTGTTGAGTTTTTGCGGACGACGGACGACTGTTCATCATACAGTCCACACTCGGCCGTTGACTCTACATAAATATCGTTTAAATTTAAATTTAATTGACACTATCGTGTTGTTGTCAGGAGGAGGAGGAGGACTCGTATAAATGTGAGGATGTCACTCACAGAGGATATGTGTGTGTGTGTTGTGGATAGTACGAGAGAGAGAGAGAGAGAGATTTATCAATGATATTTTTATTTTAGAATGAAAAAAAAAAATTTTTACACATTGTGTACAGATTAAATGGAGTAGTCTGTATAACCAACCGATAGGAATTCCGAGAAAGATATGATTCGCATAACCATTTCCATTTTTTGCACAAATTTTTGCAATGTAAAGTTCTGTCCACCCAAGTTACAAAAATAATTTCTACAGATTTTTTAAAAAAATGCTCCGACTAGAAATGCCAAAAGTTCGAGCTACAAGAATCTTTGCTGATACCATTTGGAAAATTACATAATTGGCACATTATGTAATACGCAGTTAACCTCCCGTTCCGCCGGAGTGACTCCGGGTATCTCCAAATTTTTCATCCTGGAGCGGGGAAACCTTGGCTTAACTACATAATGCATTTACAGTGTATTTACTTATTTATTATTAGCTCTCATTTTTTCTTCTTGTTTTTTGTTGTTGCGGCTTTCGTGTTGTTGTTGATCTGTCAACTCTCTACCCATTTAATCCCTCCACGCACACACACGCACACACACATACTGTCCTGTCCTATTCTGTGTTGTACTGTGGGTGACTCGCAGAAAAAAAGAGAGAGATAACAAGTGCAGTGTTGAATACGCCATGGCTAATCACGAGTTTTTTTATTCCATTATGTGTTTATGAGTGAAAAAGACACACACACATTTCACACACCCTCTTTTCTCTCTCCCTCTCTCTCTCTCTTTTTCTATGTTTGTGTGTGTGGATCTCATTTTCTATTTCTGTCCAACTTTACCATATCCTCATTCTCAGTCTCTGGATTCTCATTGGAGAGAGTCAAAAAATTAAATTACAGCTGAATATCCCATACATCCTCTCTCTCTCTTAAACTATTTAAAGGAAAATTGTCCCTAGCCAACACACACACACGGAGAGAGAGAGAGAGAGAGACGCACAACATGTTGAGCCTCTAATTGTAATTTATAAATATGCTACAGATAACTATCCAAATAGTGTTCACACACACACACAATGTTTTAATGTGAGCCGGTGAGAAAAAACTGCGTACTTTTTAACTGGTTGTTGTGCGTACATTTCATGGATGGTACAAGGACGGAGGGGGAGGGAGGGGACTAATGGACAGAGTGGGGACATGGCGTGTTGATCCACATCCAAAACCATTCGTGTACATACCCCACTTGTTCCGTCGTCCACTTTGATCACAAAAATAAAATGCACATTTCTATTGAGACACACTACAATAAGAGTGTGTGCGTATTTGTGTGTGTGTGGAGGGGGGTGGAATGGAATGGACTCGCTTATCAGATGAATTGCAGGAAACTCAAAGAGGGAGAGGAGGAGATTAGAATCAGAAAAAATGAGACTGGAAAATGGTTGAAACGAAACGGGGGCTGGATGGAACAGCCAGGGTTTTTATTATTTTATTGTACAGTAAAAAGAGAGTCGGTATTGGACTGTGTGTTTGTGTGTACATGTTTGTGTGTGGAACCTGAGGCCGGGAGTGTAAAGCGATGGATTTTCTTATCCTCTTTCATTTTTCATAATATTATTACATTATGGGAGTGGAGGCAACAGTTTTTTCTCTCCTCTCTCTCTTTCTCTCTTCTACAATGACATGAACACACACACACACACGCCGAAAGAATGAGACTCCCTTGAATTTATGACCAGTTCCAGGGTGTACAGTGTACACACACACACACACTAAGAGAAAATGTGTGTGTGTAGTACACACTGTGTACAGGCTGAGAATAAAAAGTCGCCAATATCTTGGGGAAAGTATCGATCACCTCCCGTTTCTCCTCCTCCTTTTTCTTTCCGTGGTCATCGTAAGATGAAAAACAATTTTCTTCAAATTTCCCCCCTCCCTCCCTATTTTCTTGGTTCGGGAGGAGAAGGAGAAAGAAACTGAAGGGGAGAGAATAATCCATTCTGTGGACAAATATTCTGGCCTCGTCAATATATCTACTTCAACTCATATCTAACTTTTATGCTGTGTGTGTGTGCATATGAGTTCTCTCTTCCATATTGCATAATATACGTGTGTGTGCATGTACACTATACGCGTATATGCGTGTGTGTTAGAGATGGGCATTTTAGTTCCACCCGTACCGGGACCTGTACCGTACCGTCCCAAAACCCTCCCGTACCGGGACTGGGACGGGACGGGACTGAAAATTTTCGGACTGGGTGGGACGGGATGGGACAAGCAAAGGAAATCTTTTTTTGAAATAACTTTAAGGCATGCTGGTCA
>WJFB01002144.1:0-21946 GCA_009870185.1 Pygmarrhopalites habei
TGTAGAAAAATTTACTGTTTTTTACCCGAAAATGCCCGGATTCGGGTTTTGCAAATCCGATTCCATGCAACCAATGTCAGATTCGGATTCCTCATCGTATTTTACCCCCGTGGGCAGTTTTATAGGAGTTTTTCTGAAGAATTGTCTCTGTTATTGAGATGTGTGCTTATCCGATACCCTCCTTTCCGCATAATATTATTTGCAATAATTTTAGATTATTTTTATTCCGATGATTAGTTTTCATGTTATACAATGTAAACAAATTATTAACACTATGAAACCTATGTGAAGCTTGGTACCAAATGTGAAATGGTGACCGAGAACGGCGTCGAAGTATCACAATAAAATTGGCTTTATTAAAACCCAACTTGTACTACCAATTTTTTGAAAAATTTCCATACAAACTCAACTTTATGTATTAAAATTAAAAATGTATTTATTTTGTATATTTACAGACTGGTTGGGTCCACTATCCTGGTCGGTGTCCAGTTTGTTCTCACCATTGGTCGTGAATTTGTGTCGTCGTAAAAATGTTCGAGTTCTCTCACTCATTGGTGGACTTCTTTTCCCACTCTCCCTCCTCTGCACTTCCTTCGCCACCGAACTCCATCAAATCTTTTTCAGGTAAAAATTTTTCCTATTCTAAAAAAATTGTTTTAAAAAATCTATTATAATTTTTTAACACAACGTACACACATTCTCTCTTATCTGCGTCCTGGCCCTGTACCAAAGCTTCATAGAAATTAGAGAAAATTTTCAAAATCAACAGTCTGCCGAGTATATTCCCTTTCCCCACAAAAATCTAAATTCATCCAAATCTCTCTAGTTGTTCAATCAATGTTCTGAACTTTGAAATTTGATTTAAACTCCTTTCGGTCACATTAGACTAAACCAAAAAAATTGAATGGATAGATAGGGAGAGGGTAAAAGAGAAACCTCCGAAAATTCAGATAGACAAAAGTATGAATAAAATCAACTTTGTGCTTTCCAAATCATAAAAAAGGAGGAATGTGGCTAGGAGAAAGTAGAGTAGAAAGTGGGAGAGAGAGGCTCAAAAATTTGACTAGCAACATATATACAAATTTTTCAAGGAGAAGGAGAAAGTAGGGAAAGTAGAGTAGAGGAACCATAATCCACATGAATGAACAAGAGTTGTTATAATCCAAAAAAGATTCTTTTTTGCCCTCCAGCTTTCTTCATCCAACTGGATGCTTCTCACGTCCTCATTCATACTTTCACTTTCATATAGCACGTCGTAAGATGTACACAGTCACATGTAAAATGAGGAGAAAGCACAAAATTTCAAATCACTCACCACCCGCATATTCTCTCTCCCGTCTCTCGTACTCATCTCTCTCTCTCTTTAACTGTTGGCTTTAGAGTGCAGATGTATTTATTATTTTCCAGTTGAATGCCACGAAAGGAGAGAGAGAGAGAAAGACTCAGCACATCTTGAGTCATCGTCACGGAAGACGTGACTATGACAAGTGTATGTGTGGACCCCTTTCTCTACTCTATGTGTGTGTATGCGTGCCTTTCTGGGGGGGGGCTGTTGAAAAATGTACATTACCTCTAGAATGGCAGAGCAAACAGCAAACATTTCCAGTCCAAATGTGAACCGTCGACTTGCATACTAAAAGAGGAGGAGGAGTCCATTGTTGAGACCTTGAGACTAGGGATGTGTGACTATGTGTGTGGAGAAAGTGGGGAGAGGGGGGTTTGAAGAAAAAGTTGGACAGGGGAAGTCTGTTGTTTGTGGTCACGTGCTGCAATGAATTTCCAATAAATAAAAAAAGGGAGGAGAAGAAGTAAGGTTTTGACAGGCTCAAAATTGGTCCGCGAACAAGTTCAGGTTGGTGGACAAGCAGTAAAAGTTTTACGGTCCATAATAAAAAGGTGACCGAAAAGGCACACACACACACAGGGGGAAGAGGAGAGAGGAAGACAAAAAAAGAGTAGTTGAACACTTGAAGAAAAATAAATAGTGGCCATGGCTCCGTACAGTCATGTACATAAAGGGAAGACACACACACACTGAGAAAGAGGGAGGGAGAGAGATGGAAATCGCAAAAACCCAGGATTCGCACCTTCTTCACTGTGTGTCAAGAGAAAGAGAGAGAGTGTTACAGTATAGCGTACTGGGCTGTGGGGAGAAGAAGGAAGAGGAAGAAAAATAGAGGGGAGGTCGAATAGAAAAAGTTGTATAGTTTTTTCTCCATTTCTTGTTCTACTTTTAGGAAAAAGAAAGAGCGTGTGTCAGAGAAAGCGAGAGAGAGGGATGGAGAAGGGAAGAGAAAAAATCGATAGAGAAAGATAGTTGAAGGGAAGGCTCAATGAATTGGAAGAGACTTTTCTATGTATTTCTCACAAAAACATTAGATACATTGTCCTTTTTTATGCGAGGGAGAAAAGGAGGAGAAAGTAGACTTTCTTTCTCTTCGATAGTTTTTGAAAAGAACAATAAAAGGAAATGGAAGAATCAAAAACAAAGGATTGTGTGTGTTGCGTGTGTGTGTGTGTGGGAATGGACAGCAACAAAAGAGAGTTGTGTGTACAAACATATGGGATAAAAATACAAATCAAATTTTTAATTGTTCTTTTGACATGAAAAAATCCCTCTCCTTCGTAATTAACGACATATCTAATTCCACATTTTTTCTGACGTAGGGTGAAAGCAAGAAAAGGTTTTATGTTTCAAAATATTTTTTGGTAAACTTCCACGCCGATCATTTTATTTTCGACTGAGATTGAGAGCATCAACTAATAGTACTTTCGGGGTTAACAAATTGCAATTTTTAATTTGTGCGAGTTTTTTTTTAAATTCCAGTTTCAGTCTAATGGGAGGGATCGGGTCATCCTTTGTCCGAGAAAGTTCGGGTGTTGTTTTAAATGGGTAAATTTCCAAATTAATGTTAAATATAATTTTTCCTCATTAATACTCTTAATTAATTAAACAGGTACTTCCGTCGACGACGCCACTTTGTGGAACAAGTTGTATTGGCCGGGACAGGGGTAAAATTATACACTACATAATGTGGGAACAATTATTTTGACAAAATCCAATTAACTAACTAATCATGTATCTTTTTGTCTCGAAAATTAGGTCGGGGTGACCCTATTCTCCCTTTTGTATCTCAGCCTTAGTCGTCACATCGAGTGGACGCAAGGGTTTCGGATTGGAGCGGTAATTTGACACACTCGTTTTCTACCACTTTCACTCACTTCCCCTCTCTCTCCAAGCGTTACTAGTGTAATACTGGGAGAAAATGAAATTAGTGGCCTTAATTGGTCTTTGGATGATTTGCCAAAATTATGTATTCAACTCACACCCACAAATCACTCACTCTGTCTTTCTCCGACTTCCTCCATAGATTCTGTCCACAATTTGTGCGCTCCTTCCCGCCTTCTACCGCACCGCCGCTGTCTATCATCCGAATCGAGCCGCAATTCAGCAACTCAATGTAATTCAATTTAACCATCTGTTTCTCTCTTTCTCTCTCCCTCTCCCTCTTTCTCCATTATCCTAATCTTTATACATAACAATGCGTACTTCCGCATACGAGGATGCAGGATGCGTGTGTTAAAAACTTTATCATAAAATTGTGATGCTAAAAATGTGGGATATTTTCTTTTTTCTCTCTCTCTCTTTTGCAAAACTGGGAACGGGAAAACAAAAATGTGGATGTAAATGTGACTGTGGGGGAAACAACACTGACACTAATGCGAAAAATGACTTTTTGTGGACAACAACAACAACCTCCCACACAACCACACACACACACATGACAGAGTCAGAGACAAATGAACAAGACAAGTGGATCCGGCGGGATGAGAAGTTCTTCCCTGTTGTTGCCCTTGGGTGGGGATATTTTTCACAGTTTGCATTTATTCTGCGTGCCAGCGCTTAAACCCATTTTGTGGTCCGCCTCTATCGCCAGCTTTGGTCTTTACGCCCCTGTCTTTCTCATGGTGAGTCCTTCACTTTCACTCCCTCTCTTTCTCTGTGTCATGTATTTTCTGTACTTTTTTTTACTACTCCTCCTCCTCCCTCATCCTCACTTTATCTCAACATGGACAGGGCTGAAGGAGAAACAAAGGATAGAGCTTTTCCTTGTAGTCCCGTGAATTATGACTGGGATCTTGGAACATTCGTCAAAGTCCCAAAGTTCATAGTCAAGCTTAAAGAATGAGGATTTTCCTTTAAAAAATTTTTTTCTTTACCAAATCATCCTCGTCTTACCATCATCCGTCACACTCTGTGTTTGTGTGGAGTGAAGTGGATAGAAGGGGAAATGTATTGCACTACTTTCACCTACTTTCTCTTCAACTTTTTCCACCATTAAATTCATGAGTTGATTTCACTTTTTTTTCAAAGTATTTTGTACTTGGATAATTCCAATTGTCTGAATATTCTCGTACTAAAAGATTGAAAAAACTGAAAAGCATGTATAAAAAAGCTGAACGGCGTCAAAGTCCCTCATTAATAATTTTTTTATTTTCCACATGCCAGTCGGATTTTGGAAGGAAAGAAGGACTGTCAGGGTGAGTTATTATTAATCTTGACTTTCTAATAATTAGTTCCATAATATGCCCATCTTTATGCATTCCATTGTAATTTGAATGACAATGGGAATGTAGATGAGTGTAATTAACATAATTTCTCTCAAAATGTTCTCCAGAGGCTCGCTACTACTACTTCAAACACACTTGGGACTGGGACTATCCTTGGGTGTCATTCTCGGTGCTATATTGACCCTCAAGAAATTCCGATGTTGTCACATCACACCAAGAATGTTGTGTTGTAGTACATGTGTCCTTACAGGTGAGTAACCCTTCTCTCTCTCTCTCTTCTGCTCTTTGAGGAAATTCAATATTTCTTACATCCAAAATAATATACGACCGCCTTACATGTAGTTACATATGCCAGTATCCTGGGAAAAATGGCTTTTTGAACTGGCAATTTGAATTAAATTGAAAAATATGCTCTCAACTTTCTCTCTCTCGCTTTCTCTTCCTCTCTCTGTCTATCCGTCGTTCAACCTTAAACCCACATATTTCCTCCGTGTACACACACACGCACACACTCCTCATATAAAATCCAGTTTATGACTACATGGGTAATTTGCTGGCGGAAACGAGGACTCGTGGTCTTTCCCTCCTTTCCCTTCCGACACACACACACACCCTGACTGTAGAGACATCCATATTTGTGTCACTAACATTGTCCATAATAACCCCCCGATATTCGGATGAGGGAAGCAATATAAAGCAACACAGAGAGAGCAACAGCAACAGCGAACGTCATGGACTCTAAAAATTTTGTGTCAATAAACTGGAGCCTTTCTCTCTCTCTCTCTCTCTCTTGCTTTCTCTCTATTATTATTGGCCCTATTACATCCACGCCCCATACAAATCCATGAGCTTGACTGATTTCATGACCTCCTCTCTCTCTCTCACTCTCTCTTTGGAGAAAAGAGAGAGAAAGACTGGAGAATTCCATTAGGGTCTGAACTGAGGATGTGTGTGTGTGGAATGACTTGCAGTTCACAGTGTAAAATGGGGTCTGATTTAAACAATTTTTTAGTCAATACTCACACAACCATCAAGTCAAAAAGCCTTGGTTGTCAGTCATATAAAAATATATATCCTCCTCCCTCCTCCTCCCGAATTTACTATTAAATATGATGAACTACGATTCAACCATCATCTAAAAACTTATGGCCTTTCAATCTCACAGCTCAAGCTTGAAAGCCCCACACACACACGTACGTATGTACGTACATTGTGGAGTATGGGGACTACATTTTTGAACGCAACAAGCAATAACTTTTACGTGTACGACACACACACAGGGTGGGAATGAGAGAGAGTATAGCCCGGTACGTGTATGTGTGTGTGGATGGAGTGCCATTTAAAATTTATTCAAACATCACATCCTATAATCGTGTATTCATAGGGAAAAATAAAGAGCCACCCTTTCTCTCTCCCTACACTTTCTCCTATACTTTCTCTTCCCATTTTACAAAGTAGGGATGGGTGAGCGTGAATCACTCCCGGATTAGAATTCAGAGTCAGTCTTGCATTCAGACTCTATGAACGTGTGTGTGTACAGTATGGAGATACTTTTAACCGGGCTTTTTCATCCTACATGATCCTCCCTTTGCATGACATGGAAGTACACAGAGAGAGAGATAGAAAAAATAGAAACTCTGTCTCTTTCTCTTTCCCTATTTCCCTCCGGCTTTGGCTCTGCTGTGGCCACATAAATTTTCATGGGGCAGTCGTCCCAAATACATTATCCCACAAAGAGAGAGAGAGAGAGAAAGCACAAAGTATTGGCAAAAAAATTACACACATGTATATAAATAATAATTGCCATGTCTGTCCGAATCTCTCTCTCTCTGATGATTGTGAGTGAAAGTCTCTGTTTCTGTTCATAAAAGAAATTCGCAGTCTGTGGGGAATATCCTCCATGTCTGTTTCTAATCATTCTATTCTATTTACCTCACACACACACGCACTACAATGTGTAGTGGGACATCAAAAACCGAAAATCTACTGGGTACTTGCCCTCTTTGAACGAACCGGGATTATTTAAAGCAACAGCTCAGTTCTTTCTCTTAATATCATTGGAATCGTTGGGGAGTAGGGGGAAAGTTAATCTTTTCCCCTTTTTCTAAATCTCTGTTCCTCTGTTCTTCAGTGCTCGGCCGTTCACATATGTGACTACTTTCACGGACTTTTCAAAGACTATTTTACACACACACACACACAGGAAGGCCTTTTTGGCATAGGCGACATCATAATGGTGTAGAGTGGGTGTAGGAATTTTTGTGACTCTGACAATGTGACGCAAGATATTAGCGAGGAGGAAAACACAAAAAGAAATTGAGCAAACTTTCTCCTTGCATACTTTTCTTGACATGAAACGAGAAGTTGATAAAGATACATGCGGAAAGGGAGATAAGTGCGGTCTTTCTCCCATCCTATTCTCTCTCTTCTTTCTCCTCCTCCTCCTCCGGCTTGTTTGAAGTTGTTACGAATATTTTAGCCATTTTCCTCCCCATTGCAAATGGATATAAATATGGCTGCGGGAGGAGGAGGAGGAAGTGAAATGGACTTTGGACATGACACACACACACTTTCTCTCTGTGTCTGCGTCTGTGGGTGTTTGTATGAAGAGTGAGTGTTTGGGTAAAAATTTATTCGTCATTTTGTAAAAACTGCTTGTGGATTTGCCAAGCGGAGACCATTCAAATTCATGCTCTCTCTCTCTCTTTCTCTCTTGCCACATACACACACACTCACACACACACACTCTGCAACTATTCCATATATTTCCCATTATATTACTTGTCCTCTGTAGCTTGGAGCTCCGGGGGGTTTGCACTTCAAAAAAATTTTCTCCGAAAAAATGTAGCATTTCAAAGCTTTTTTTCCTCTCTCTCTCTCTTTCCCTCTCCTCCCGAGTGTGTGTGTGTGCTTGTGTTAAATAAAGTTGAAAGCCATGGCAAATAATCACCTAGCTTTCACCTTCAATCCTCCCCCGCCCGCCCGCCACATCCTCCTTCATCCATTGTACATAATGGATTATATGGAGGAAGACGAAGAAAGCAAACAGGCTGGATTTTTGGCCGTGTGTGTGTGGTTGTTTGTGTGTACGTGTATTGCACTCACACAAGTGTGTAGAGTAACGACCTACATATGCCTAATAAATATAAAACAAGATAAAGTCAAAAATGGACTCGAGTGTACATAAAAAACAGAATTTTGAGAGAGAGAAAGTTGAGGGAAAGAAAGTGGCTTTGGGCTTATGGTAAATGGAAATCGTTTATGCAATAATATGCAATGCTATTATCTATTGGTTTCTGAGGCCGAGATTCCTCTCCCCAGTTTTGATACCCTTTTTCTCGTGGGGGGAGGGTTGGGTGGGTGTGGGAGAGGACACACAAAAAACAGGGAGGGAGAGAGAGAGATGAGAGGACGAGGGTTGTTTGCCAAGAAGACTAAACGATGAGAGGGGATTTCAAAAATCAGAATATAAACTATATGTAGGAGAAAGTGGGAGAAGGGAAGAAGAGGAGCGGGGGGAGGGGGGAATATTTGAAAAGAGAGCTATTGATATTGGTCTTGAGGCACGTTGTTGGACTCTCGGGACTTTCTCCCTCCTTTTCTTACTGTAATATATAATAATATGAAGAATAATGTGTATGTACATGTATAATGTGTTTGTGTGTTCCACACAGGGATTTCGATGATAGCCATATCATCAGTGCACGGGTACTACGGATACTCGTTGTCAGCGTGGATTTACGGCATTGCTTTAGGTGAGTCTTTCTCCTTGTATATGTATATCTGTGTATTTGTGTACAAGGTACAGGGTGGTCAGAAAGTAAGAAAAAAATTATTTGATGACCCAAAATTCTTTTGTTAAACTTCGACGCCACTCAGTGTTAATTTTTAGCTACCAGGGTTTTTCTAAGTTTAGTGGTCAGTTTTTTTTTGTTTGTCCAAAAATTTTGACAGCATTTCTGAGTACGACTTTTATAGTAATAAAAATTGAAACTTCCTTTTGGATTTTGGGTCACCCTGTAAATATTACAGGCTCACTTTGGGTAACGAATGATTCCAGTTTTTTCCCTAGTTTTCTAGTAAAATAGAGCCATATCTCTATTCCATAGCTTTCTCTCTCTCCTTCTCCTTACTTTCTCCTTCCCATCCTCCTTCTGTAGTAGAGCCTAGTACCCTGTCTCCCACTCTCACTCCGCACTGCCTTAACCTTCTCCCCAAGAGTCACAATTTATAAGGGGAAAAGAGAGAGTGAGGCATACATGGAATAGAGAGACACTAAAGGGAATCTGAGTGAGGATTTATAGAGACTTTTATGACCATGCTTTGAACAGAGTAAAGGAATAATAATAATAATAGGGAGAGGAAGAGGAAGAGACTAGGCTTTCTCCCTCTCCTTCTCTCTCTCTCTCTCTTTGACGATCCAAGGTAAAAGTTGAAGGGAAAATTGTAAACTACTTTCTCTATTATTATATAATGCACACATTGAAGCATACCGTGTGTGCGTGTGTGTGTGTGTGTGGGATGTTGATGTAGTCATAAGAACAAGATAAGAATCTTGGTTTCTTCCCATTCAAAATCAATCGATTTGATGGTATTAACAAGTTATTATTATTATTAGACGATTATATGGAACTAATGTTATTTATATGCGGTTTTTTTCTCTCTCTCTCTCTTGCTCTTCTTTCCCTTACGCCTGACTTGACTCGCTCCTTTCTTGCTTTCTCTACAAAAAAAATCTTAATACGGAAGGAGAGAATGCACACACAAAAGCTGACTTTGCTGCTACTTCTGTGTGTGGTAGTTTTTCTTTCATGGGTCTTTCACTCTTTGTGTGTGTGGACCGTGGGCTGTACATATGTAATGCCCAGGCCCAGGCTAAGGAGAAAGTTGGATATAAATAAAAGAGAGAGAAGAAGAAGAGGAGGAGAATCAATAGAAATACAAGAGATTAAACTTTTTTTGTTCTTTCTCTTTTGCCCAGGTTCATATCTGTACACTCTCAAAATCCTCACAATGGACTTGACACGGACCAAATACTGGTCCAGAATCTGGTCGTGCATCCAGTCCTTAATGGCTCCAGGTATCCTAATTGGGACGGGGGCCACGGCTTATTTGGGGAAACCCGGGTAAAAATACAATATATTATTTTAAGGAGAAAATAAAATATATTGCATTGCATTGTGGACGATGATGTAGTGTCCCCCGTAATTAAATGAAAATGGCGAATTTCCTCTCTCCTCATGATAAATTGTATTGTGTGTGTGTGAATTGAAAAAGGTTCTATGCCTGTGCCACGTGTGTCCTGATTGGAGCTGGGTTAATTGGCTTCCAGTTAATTGATTTGAGTAAATGTGGCTCTCCACCCTTGTCTTCCGTAGAGGTAACACTCTTTAATTGAGTCATCAACTCCATCCATCCTCCTCCACTACTTTCTCCTGAGAACACCTCAGCCCCAGGATAAAGAAAGTGAGGGAAGATGGCTGTGGGGAAAGTTAATTAAAAAAAGACAGAGGTGAAAGTAGTTTGTGTGTGAGCATCCATCTTAGATGGATGCCCATTTAGCCATTTGAAATGTACTTTATGAGGTGAAATGAAACAAAGGGCTTTTCCCTATTTTAAAAAATGGCGCTTCTCATGTACGACATTAAAATTGACATTAACATTTTGTAGGACAATGAATCGCCAATCCCGCCGGTGCCCCCGCCGGTGATGCCAAGTAAATATGTTGGAGGGCCAGCCGTGATGAATGTGACGGACAGTCCAAATTTTTTTCCACTACGAAAATCCATTAGTCTTCAACAACCATTTTATCCTTGCTGTTCTCAAGATGTGAGGAAAGGTGGGGAAGGAGGTTTTGGAGGGTCAGCCTCTGCTCTCGGGTTGGGTCTTGGCTACTCTCCTCACTGTCCGGATTGTAATCCGTAAGTTTTTAAAACTTTCTCTCTTACTAACAATATGAAGGCTTGAAGCATTATTTTGAAATATCCCTCCGACAATTCTTCATTTAAAATTATTTTATGGATTCGAGTCGTGACTTTCACCAGTGAAAGTCACATGTTAAAACGATCATCCTTTTTAGCCATCCAAATTCCTATTTTCCCCTCTAGGATGCATAGAGAGAAAGTGAAAGTGATGGCTAATTTGGAATTGTAATGTATTTAGGCCAATGATACGTTCATATTCACTGCCACAAGCACTGCCACAACAAGTCCTCCCACCCTCCAAGACAACAGGGACTCAGACAAATCCAAATAGTCCTGAAAGACATCCATTGGGTGCAACCCATCAACAACAGATCCAACAAATCCAGTTACAAATGCAACAACAAGCTAAAAATCAAATATTGAGTCATCAAACTATTTTCCCTGGTAGTTTTGACAGACTTTCCTCCACTTCCCCTTTCTCCCAATCTCAAGTCTATCCGGAGCCGCTGGTTCGTCTCCCTCACAAACATTCGGTCATGTTTGCGAGTAATCCACAACTTTACCCTCAATCTTCTTACTCCAGTCAGACTGACTCTTCCCGACCACCCTCAGCTGCAAATTTTTATGCTCAACCTCCACCCTCCTCATCCTCCTCTCATCATCATCGACATCATCATCGTCAAGGTGGTCATC
Organism: Pygmarrhopalites habei; assembly: GCA_009870185.1. Classification (NCBI taxonomy): domain Eukaryota; kingdom Metazoa; phylum Arthropoda; class Collembola; order Symphypleona; family Arrhopalitidae; genus Pygmarrhopalites; species Pygmarrhopalites habei. The sequence continues at coordinate 11,190 of WJFB01002144.1, forward strand.
ATCATCCTCCAACTAATACCTCTTCTCAACAACAACAATCGAGTGGAGGAGGTGGATCCTCAACTCATCAACAACCTGGGGCTTTCAATTTACAATCATCATTCCAATCCTCCTCTTCCAATGCTGGGCAAGGTGGGAGACAGTCTCAACTCAAACAAACAATCCTGTCAACTCATGATGCACAAAAATTTTATCAACAACAACAAGAACAACAACAACAGCAGCAGCAGCAACAGCAACAACAACAACAAAATTCAGCTAATTATTCTAATCAACAGTCAACTCTACAGCACGAACAGCCCGCTTTCACTCGGCACTATTTTGACTCGTAAGTGCACCTGATTTTACATTTTGTTAAATGCACTGATTAACTGCATATTATTATCCATTATAGCTACGGAACATGGGACTATAGCACTTAATTTCATACCTTTCCTCCCAAATATCTGTCCACAAATTCCACACTCGAATAATTTCAATTCAGAGTGGACAACTGAATGCTGCTTCAGGCATAGAGGTACATAGGTGTACCTCTATGGCTTCAGGGCATCTTGTAAAACAAAACATAAATTTGATTTCTATTACAGTTTTCATTTCTGTATTATCATATCTTCATAACCATATCTTACCATTTGTAACGAACGATTTTTCACATCTACCACATTTATGTCGTTCATCACCCCTGTGCTCTTTGATATGTTTATACAGAGAACCTATTTCAATCAATCGTTAGTACATTCAGATGGTAGCAAAATAGATATTACACATTAAGTAATATTCACTTATCACCATGTCTGTGAACTTTATAACAAACTTGACACTGAAAGGATGGTCCATTTTTTATACACCAGCTTGCATTTCTGACGGGACGAATTGCTGATCTTTCATTTATGACGCGACGACTTAATGATCTTTTAACGGATAACCCAAAATATACATCATCTTGTATACTTAGCCAATTTACAGATGCTAAGATGTTCTGAATATCCTGACAAGCAAAACCTACCAAAGGCAACGCAGACACAACACGATCAACAATATTTATTTAAAAATTCTGCCACATAATTTTCTTGTGGGTGACACGCAATTGTTCGCAAATACACAACTGCATCTTTCGCTTTCTGGAATTCCCTAATATACTGTTTACTACCTGCAAAAAAATACTCGGTGTCCCTGTAATGTAAACCGATCTAGTCCTAACTAAGGCCATGATTATATTCAAATATAGTTGTAGCTCAAAATCTTGTGCAGATTTTTTTCCCCGAATGTCTCTATTAATGGTATTGCGGCCACTAGTTACAAGATTTTTAACAGTTTTAACACCTTGCGAATCCTCCGTGCTCTTCTTGTTTACCTGGTGAGTTTTGAAGTCGTTCAGAAGTAGTTCCGTCAAAACGTTGCGAAGGTGACTATCTTGAACTTCCAGTAACATTGCAGCTACCGTAAATGATGAATTAGTGTCCGGGCACTTTATTGTAGCCGGTATCAAATAGTAGCTGGGGCAAAATCTCGTTTGCCAAACTGGATAGTTTGAGAAGATTCAAGTGACCATTCTCGTGTCTCAGCTAAAAAAATAAAAACGTACATACATTAAGACCTTGTTCTTAAAGTTAAAATTGTTCTTATACAACAAATAGATTAAAAGTCAAAATAGGATTTCTTCGAATATATTCAACAGGAGACTTTCCATGCCCTGAAAACCGATTTTTATTTTGCTCCATTACTTCATCAGTATTACTTTGTCGTCCAAAATCCGTAGTCTCTATTGTCCATTGCTTACTCTGGAATATGGTTTTATCTGGAAGTCGGGTGTGTTGGACGACATCCTTTCTGATTCCATTATGTTTGTAGGGTAAATTTGATTCTCTTCCTGTGGACAGGGTCATGGAACTCAATGATAGAGAATGCACTTTGTCAGAACTCAATTCTCATGAAGAGGAAGTTAATTCTTCGAGAAGTGACAGTCCGCCTTCCCGACATCGCCAAGAGAAACTCATACCTTCAAAAAAAATAACAATTAATGTTTTTGAAGCTGTAAAAAAATTTTAAAACAAAATTTCGTACCATCTACAATCTTTACAACAGCAAAAATGGAACAAAACTACAAATACAATCCCTTTAAATTGGAAGAATGATATATGGGTCAATGTGTCAGAGCAAACATGACAAATAGCACTACTTAACATGTGATTTTGGTTTCACAACAAAATGTTTACAGCGTAGTTTGCTACAACAATTTCCCTGTCAAACTCAGTAAGAATAGGCCATAATAGCCCGTACAGACCCTACACTCCTCACATCAGTTATGATTCCCCGAATTGGACCCCTGCCCCCTATTTTGTGGGGGTAAGGCGGTTTATAGGGATTAAGCGAAGCTCATTACTGACCGCCGTCACCGTCTGTCCGTCCGTTCTTTTCTAGGGGTCATGGACGGACGGACCGACAGGCAGACAGACCTCCCCCTCCGCTTATTACCTTTTCGGCGTTATCCGCCCTTACTACATTTTTTGTTGTTGTCCTTGGGGACGCTGGCCATCTGTGTTGTATGTCCCTTTAGCGTCAACAAAATTTCTCCCATCCTTGTATCATGTATATTCCTGTACCACAATGAGTAGTCACTAAATAAAACTGCCACTAATGAAATTGTGTGTATATTTTGGATATTTCAGTTCTAAAATCCTTCAGAATAAAAAGTCTACTGCACAACACGTCCAGTTCCGGAAACCGGAAAAGGAAGAAAATTCAAAACCTTCGACCGCACAACAACAACAACAAAATTCGGCTAGTTATGGAAATCAACAGTCAGTTCTACAACAACAACAAGGGAAATCTAGTCAGATGCGACATCTCCTCCAAAAACAACAAAATATTGTGAGTGACAGTGTCATTTACAGTACGGGTATCACAACCAATATCCTCCCGAAAAGTGGGGCTGACCGGGAAAGAGAGAGGGAGAGGGAAAGAGGAGGAATGATGATGGACCAAGTTATCCCACCCTCTGTTTTCCATGTCCAAGCCCAAATCCAACAAACACAACAACAATCAGGAGGAGGAGGATCCTCAAAACCGGGTCATCATCATCCAAGTCATTACAAGCAGTTGTCCGTGGACCAACAAAGGTCAACTCAACAACAACAGCAGCAGCAGAAAGGTCAACAGCAACAACAACATCAACGAAGATTTTCGGAATTTCAACCAATTTACCCACCTCCGCCTTCCTCTCAGCACATGACCCATAATATCCCTAGTGTCAAAGGTCCTACTAAAGGATCACAAAGTTTTCAACAATCCTCCTCTTCCCATCAACAACAACAGCAGCAGCAATACATGTATCATCCGGGGACTTCCGCTGGGGCTATCTCTAGTGTTTCTGGAGGGTCAGGAGGTCATTACTCAATTATACAACCTGTGGACAAACACTCGCATCAACAACAGCAACAACAACAATTACAACAGCAGCAGAGTTATCATCCATATTATTATTATAGTAATGTACCGACAAAACAACAAAAAATTAGTAGTTCCGAATTTGACATTGAAGAACCGAAATTCAATTCCCTGAGGAGACCCACAAGTGCACAGTCGAGTGTCACGTCAGGGACGGGTGGTCCAGTTGGGCCGGTGATGATCCCAACTGGTCAACATGTACATCATGGACCTGGAGGAACTTTTTTACCTTCAACGACTGCCTCTCCATGTCCTTACTGTGATTTAGGACCTGGCATGTGCCCTCCACTCAGCCTGAGTGTCCCTACTATTCAACAGAATAATCCACATTTACTTTGTCATTATGGGGTCAATCCTCCTCCTCAGCAGCAGCAACAGCAGCAACAACAACTACAACCACCTCCACATCATCATCCCATGCTCTTAAGGCGGAGAAATACATGGCACTACAACAGGGTAATTATTTTATATTGTTTTAAATAAGCATCTAGAAAATTCAATTTTCCCGGTCCAAGTATTTTTTCAGATTATTCTGAGTAGTGTTTAAAAGAAAAGTTGTCACATTATATGACATGGAGGTCAAAATAGGTCAAGTTAAAAAATTGTTAGACTTTGACGCCATTTACTCATGTTGGATATTCTATTTTCTCGACCGGACCAAATCACAGCGTGATACTCATGTGTGGCGTCCAAGTTTAACAATATTTGCAAGAATTATGTCTAACTCATTTTGGCCTTCAGCTCACTCAAAAATTGGTTCACAAGAATGTGGAGAAAGTCTTCAGCTTTCTCCACATTCCAAAAAATATTTCAACTATAATTTGATTGAAAACACTTCCTTTCTTTATTTGCAGGACTACCTGGAAGCAATAACAACGTCCGTTTAAAACAGTAATTTTTACTAATACACACACTAAATCCACAAAAAAAATTTTCTTTTTTTTAATCTCTTTACCCTTTTTCGCTTGTATTTTATTTTCTCAAACTGCACAGCCACACACACTTACATGCACAAACCCCTCCATTCTTTTTATTCCCCCAAAATTTGCTAATTATCTCTTCCCCTTTTTGCCCTTACAGGTCGGCTGCTGCAGAAGACCGAAGAATCCCAATTTTCCGCAATAGAAAAAATTAAGCAGACAAGAAAATCAATTAAATCCATATCTCGATCGTGTTGACACTTTTTAGAAAAAATGACCTGTCGCTCTCACTCTCACCGTCGCCATATCCATTACATTACAAGAATAATAATAGTGTAGTACATAGTGGTGATGGTGTAAAACTCAATATATATAAACACTACATTATACACACACACACATCCTACACACTTTTGTGACCGTGTTTTTTATAATCTTGATAATCAAAACTCATCATTTATCCTGTCTTTTGATTTTCCCACCGCTGGATTACAACAACAACGACTTATAATATAATGACCTGGAGGAAAACACAGTGGATGACATACTGGAACAGATCAAAACTGCATTACATCATTCCTACGCACAAACTATCCATTCTTTGACATCTTTGTAATGTACTAATGGCCAAGATATTCTAGTTAAAAAGTTTGCATCCATGTACACCACCATAACATAACGTTAGATTTATGTTGAGAATCCCTATCAATTTGTAGCTCTCCCCCTCTCCTCTTCCATCTCTCTCATAATTAATGGATGATTAATGAAGTTCTCCCTAATGTCCCAAAAGTTCGCAAGAAGAAGAAGAACCAAGGAAGGAGGAAAAGGAGGAGGAGGAACAATAATGTAATATAATTTTATGTCCTCCACTATTTCTTATGCCAAAATGTTATTCATGTTCCAAACCACCCCAGAAGAAGAAGAATAGCTGAGTGGAAATAAACAAGACGAAGACGGAAAGGAAAGGAAAGAAGAGGAAGAGGAGGAAAAAAAGTTTGTTCATATTTTAAAACCTGTGATAAATTGATACATTATTACAATATATAATATAATATTAATGTTACTACTACTACTAATGTAGTTGATCCATTACTCCCTGTATTTCCACAATAATACACAAACACGAGAATAAACTTCTCTCTCATCTTGTATCAAAACAATTTACAATAATTAAGCTCCACACACACAAGAAATTAGAAAAGCTGTTATTAAAAAAAATAGCTGTTATTAAAAATGAATGGAGAAATGTTGGCAAATCCCCTTTCTATGTTATGAATCGAGGATTCTGTCTCTCCCTCTCTCTCTCCTCCTTAAATCCATGTACTATTATAAAATGCTGTTGTTACGAAAACCCTGTAGACCCCACAGATTAAATGGAGTGGAGGGAGAGGGATTTAAAAGAGAGATGAAAATAATGGGAGTGTAATCGTCAACTTACCAAACAATTGTTATCACTATTGTCAATTTTTAAATAATAAAAAAAGGAAGGAATGAAAAGGAAGTGGAAGTGAAAGTGGAAGTATTTCCCACACAATCCAAATTTGTTCATACACTTCATATGCAATTTTGGGACACAATGCAATGCAATGTAATGTCGAGAAAAGACTTTAATGAAGATTCATTTCATCTTTCTCTCTCCCCGCCCCCTTCATCCTTTATTAAATTATTGTGTATGTAATACACTCTCACCATCATAAATATCAGAGTTATTAATATTATTCTTCTTCTCCTTTTCTATCCTTCGCCTCCTCTCCTTAACCACTACTTTCTCTCCCTTTCTCTCTCATTCAGTCAAAAGTATGTATTGTGTGTGTGTCGTATACTTTATCTGCCATCTTCCCTCCCCCGTTCCGTACATACATATCCAAAGGAAAAAATGATGAACGTCTTTTTTCCTTGTGTCTCAGCATTTCCTACAGCCCCATATTGTAAAAAAAAGCAAAAGAATATTATACCACAAACTCACGTCCTCCCTTCTTATACTTTCACACACACACAATAATACTATACATGTATGTACACTCTCGTAGAGTGACGCTTCCTCTTTACAGCCGTATGGCTTTGTTCTTTCTTTCTTCAAAAATACACACATAATATTGTACTGTACGGCATGTCGTAGGGCAGGAACAACTCTCAAGTTCGGTGTTCTAGAAAACTACTAAATAATTAGAAACTTGCAGAAAGGCTCACTAATGTCACGTAAGTTACGAATGTCAATCATAGATCAAACAGAAATTTAGTTTTATTTGTCGAGAAATTTCGACGCCACACAAGAATTTTTCTCACCTTTTTGACTCCGGCCATATTTAAAATTTGCCAGTGGAGCCAACGGCGTTCAAGTTTAACAGATGGGAATATTATTAACGCCGTTAAATAATTTAATCGATAGCATTATAGCAATGTTCATTGTAGATAATCACATCAACCCAACTTTCTCCTGCTCCTCCCCTCCAAAAAGAAGAAAGAAGCGATTGAATTTGGAGGTTGTCGTTCAAAACGTTATGGGGCAGTAAAAAAACTGTTTGTTCTCTCCACACTCAATCACTGTGATTTATCACACACAGTTCTTCCAACATCTACACATACACACACACTGGATCCCTCTCCCTCCTACGACACACTCCACGCATAACTAGTGTAATGTAGAGACAGTGCCACGAGGGAGGACGATGTGGAATTTTTTAGCCTTGCAAAAAGCCCGGTACAGAAAAAAATTCCAGCACACACACAGCACACAATGTACCCAAAAAAAAAGAGAGGAACGTTATGAAATTCCTTATAATAAAAAAGTCCCACATGGCACTCCTCCCCCCTCCTTTCTCTTTTCCCCCGTATAAATAATACAATATAAATTCTCTCTCCACACAGACAGTGGGAAGAGAGGAGGAGGAGGAGGAGAGGAGGACTAGGACTAATATAAGGTAAAAGCTAAAGAATCTTTACTCCGTCCTTACATACATTGTCCAACTATTCATCTTTCGAAGACACACACACACACGCTCAGAGACATAGGATAAAATATATGGCTCCTCACGTACTCTACATAGATCCTCTTGCAATACATCCATACAAAAATATACACATCCCCCCTTCTCTCCCCCTCCCTCTCTGTTAGAGCAACGTGAGAAGTGGAGAGAAAGGGAGGAGAAAGTCAAAGAAAAGTTTTATCCCGTATTTCATGATCATGGCTTGTTTTGTTGGGTGGAGAGGCTTGTGTGATGGTGAGAAGAGGAAGATTCATCCTTGTTCATCATAGATAAACTCTTCCATACTCCCTTCTTATGTGTCGACAGCTCCTTTTCGCGACCACAGACACACACACACGCAACGAAACAGAGATAGAGATAGCCAACTAAAAAAGAGAAAGAAGATTTTCCCTCTCTCTCTCTAGCCTTGAGCCCTGTTTGAGGGAGAGAGGAAGATAAAGAAAGATAGAGAACGGACAATGTTGTATACGGAGCCATATGGGAAATGTAAGGTTATTAAATAGAGAGAAAGGAGAAAGAGAGAGGAGAGAAAAAAGGGAAGAAAAGCTTAGTCTTGTAGATTCTCGGGGAAATTTCTCACAGTTCTGCTCAGTTTCCTTTTGTGTGTGTGTGTTCGGTATAAGGAGTGTACAGAGACTTTGTGTGTGTGCATTGCAATGGCTTAGTTCTTCTTTCATTGTATTAGAATTTTAATGTGAATGTGAATTTCTATTTCCCCCTACCACTCACTTTCTCCCACACTCTCTCTTCTCTCGTCCTTTCCCCCTTTTTCTCTTTACACGCGCACTTATTCATAATGTAGAAAGTGAATCAATTACATTCATGAATTTACGAGCGGCCTCTGAAAAATTAATTAATTCTGCACAAGAAACTGCAACTCTACTAGTAGCAGTAGCAGCATAAAGTGGAAGCAGTAAAGACTTTCACTTTCTCTTCTTTTCCTCCTCCTCTTCCTCCCCGTGGAGAATTACAAATTGCGAATTGCTGTACATCCAAATACACACAGAAGTACTGTAGTATTTCACCATCATGTTAAATTACTAAATTGAGATCCCCCGACAATCTCCAAACACATACATCGTGTGTGAGTGTGTGTGAGAGAGAGAGAGAGAGAGTGAGGGGGGAGGAGGTAGACGGACTCTGAATTTGCAATTTGCAATCTTTAGCAATTATTCAATGGAAAAACAGTCTCTTCCTCATTTCCACTGTATGTATTCTTCATTAACGATTTAGACCAGCTAAATTAGACCAATCAACGCAAAAAGTGGAAGAGGAGGAGAAAGTATGAACTGCTCTGCGCTGTGATGATGATGACCCAAGTCATGATGAAATGGGGCTTTGATTTTTGCAAGTCTTTTAGCTGGAGGAGGATGAGGAGGGTCCCCTTTATTTGTTGACTCACGCTCTCTCTCTCTTTCCAATTCACTTGAGAGTCGAAAAGTAAAGAGAGAAAGGGTTATGAAGAGAGAAAGTGGAGTTGACGTTTCAACATTTTGAGTAACGTGACATGTACAGTTTTTTCGCTTTTCTCCTTCCCCATCCCTGGCAGCGGAGTGAAGTGACGAGAGGGAGTTTTCGGAGCTCCAGGAGGATTCTCCAGACAAGGATTTTGGAGTGGGAGGAGGAAAAGATGATCCAGGAAATGTGTGAGATGATGAGACAAATGTGAATCCTCTCTCTCTCTCCTTTTCTTTCTTTACTTTTCCCATGCTGGGAGAAAGAGAAAGGAAAACAAGAGAGAACGTTGGATGATGGATTTGAGGGAGGAGACAGCTGTGAAAATACATATATAAAATACTTCATGACTTTCCCCGGGAAAGAGAGAGGAACGAGAGGTCAATAAGAAAACAAAAAGTCCCGCTCTCGTAGTTTAAAAGTTTGGGAATAATTTTTGTTTATAATTACACCTCTTTTAATTGTTATTATTGTATGTGATTATCGAAGAAAAAATTAATTTTCACCTCCGTCCGTCCACTAAAATTCATGGATTTGGAGAAAGTCATCATCCAAAGTCGTAATGGAAAAGTACGCACAAATGAGGAGAAATTAGGGGAGGGGAGTTAACTAGTGCGTAATTAACATTAAGTGAGTTAAAAGGCTTTCATGGTGGTGATGAAGAGGAGGAAGGAGGAGAATAGTATCGTTGGACATGATCCTCAAAGAAGGAGAATGGAAAATGATGGTGATAAATTTCCATTCTCAAGACTCCCAGTTCGCCGTTACCGGTAAAAGAGAGAGAAAGGGGAACTTATTATGAGGAGGAGGAGGAAATTATGACCAACATTTCTCGGGACTGAGAAAGGAAAGAAAAAAAGAGGGAAATTCAAAATAATAAGTGATCCGCATTAAAGTAGAGAGTAGGTTGAAGAATGGAAGTGAGTGGCTTTCTCCTGCCCTCCTGTTCTCCTCTCCTGCCTGCTGAACCTGGAGAAAGTGGAGGAGAAAGGAGAGAAAAAAGGAGGAAGTGATTAATTCATGTAATAAGGTTGATGACTTGATGCTCATGTTTGATGGGGAAAGTTAATTAAAGCAAGGACTGAGTAGATCCACATTACAATTCCGCATTCATCTCATTAGATGAATTTTATGAGAGCACCATTAACCATCAGCTTTTATCTGAACATCCCATCTCCTCCTCCCACCTCCTCCTTACCCTATTAGTAGATTCTCTCCAAATTTCTTGAATTCACGTCCGGATCTGTACACACACACTCTCTCTCTCTTTCTTTCTCTAGTCCTAATATTTGCACAATCTTTTTTAGGGGCAGAGCAAATCATCGACATTTAAGCTCACTTTTACACACTCCACTCTATTTTCTATTTTGTGAGGGGAAGGCTGGAAAGAGAGGAGGAGGAGGAGAAGTGAGAGTAAATCAGGATAAACTTTGTACAAGTCTCAATTAGGCTCAGCTGGGAAATTATGAGCTCCAATCCTGTAAACTTTGTGAAATTCCTCCTCCTCCTCCTCCTTGATTGACGAGAGAGGAAAAGAGAGAATGAGAGTGGTAGGGTAAACAGTGAAATTTTAGGAGAAAGAGGAAGAGAAAATGGTGAAAAGATTCAAAGCAATTAGTTTGTGCAAAATGAATTTTATGTTTTGACACATTTTTAATTTGTTCATTAAAAAGTTTTGGTGGGGAAAATACATACAGTATGTTGCATATGGTCAGATTATTGACCTCGGATTTGACACGACGGGTTTTAGACATTTTCATTAGAAAGTCCCATATCGAATAGTCTTTAATATTTGCCCTGTTCAGGAAAATACGAAGGAACAGTTTTTAGACCTTGCAACTTTGAGTGTATGTTAGACATGTTAGTAGCTTCAAAATTTTGGTAGGAAGAAAAATCCTAATTACCCGGGTTGTGTGTCTCAGAGATCAGAAGTTGGTCAAGTTTTACA
>WJFB01002145.1:0-21943 GCA_009870185.1 Pygmarrhopalites habei
GCCTTGCTTTTTCGTTTCTCCCCATAGGTGGGTGCATCTGAAAATTTTTCTCATAAAATTTTCCGAAAAATGGTGGCGGCTCAAGTTTGGTTGAAATGGTCAAAAACCCTTCGCAACCAATATTTCAATTTGAACAAACAATGTTGCCTTGGGTGGTAGATACATGTATCTACCACTTTGAAAATAATAAATTCGTGTCACCGTTCGTTCTCAATTTTTCTCATGATTCTTTTCCATCACACACACACATTTTTGCAATGTGTGTGTTAATTATTAATTATTAATCTATATCAATTATATATCAATTATTAATTTTTTGAAAATTTTTTAACTACAATTAAAAGTGGAGGAAAATGTTAGGGACATAAAGAATACGGGATGAGGCACCGGAGGCCGGTGACCAGTAGAAGATTAACCGTAAATTAAATCATCGAAGACGAAAATTACTATACGTAATTTTTAAATGATAAAAGGAAAGGTGAAAAAAAAATAATTAAGAATGTGGGTGGAAAATCTTGACTATTATGAGTAGAAGAATCGAAACTTAAAAAATTTCGATCACATTTTTTTGAGGGGGTTCTGAAGATATGCGTCCAGAGTTCGTGGTTGCCATTGCAGAGATCTTGACTGTTGTAAGTTTTGTAATTTAACTATTCATTATTTTTTGTAATGGAATCCTAATTAAAGTTTAATAACTTTTCTAGTTGATTGGCTTGGTAGCTTTGATTAACTGTTCTATCGCCCTTTACAAAGACATCAAGTACAAACTACACAAAACTTAATCAAAACATCTGACCGATAGTAATAAGCCAATGACCTTTTAACTTTGACCTTACTGACCTTGTTGACCTTCTAGATGGAAAAAGAATGCTGAACGTACCCCATACTTCCTTCCCCTTGTGAACTCTCTTCGAAAACTGAGAGCTGAAGGTCACGATGGTGACAAATTAGACATTTTACTGCGTGACCCTTTTTACCAAATCATTGTCCTCGTTTTCATAGCCCCCACCATCTTCCACTTGACATGTCACATCCTCATGACCTTCCTCCACCAATACGACTACGATATGGACGAAATTGAACTGACCACTCCAACCGAGGAACCGGATATCCTTGTCAATTTGAGTTTATCCGGGATCATGTCATCCGGACTCAATTCTCCTCATCCTCCTCCAATAATTGACCCACAACAACAACAACAGGAGGAGGAGTCAAGGTCAGGTCTCCTCTCTCCTCCGAAGAAAAGTGACGACAAGAATTCTAGGAAGAGGTCACGGTCCATCAGGAGTTCAAAACGTCAACTAATGTTAGAAGAACTGCTCAAAATTGACGATAAGAGACCGGAGGCTGTCTCAAAAGTCAAAGGTCAAAACGCTCCTCCTCCTTCGATTGACACGTTGGTCAAACCACCCAAACGATTTGGAGACAGTATTATCAGCCTAGCAACCAGTTGGGAAGAGCCACTTAACCAACGACTACAACAATTGAAACAAAAAGAACCAGTAGAACAACAACAACAACAACCACAAAAACAACAAAGTAGTACAATCGCTTTTGCAAATGTCCCAACAAGTTTTTCCGATCCTGACATTAGTATTGTGGCTGACATAAAAATGATCCCGAATTCGGATGGGATTGATCAGGACATGCCATTTTTTAATCCCCGGGTAAATATCTGTGAATATTGATAATATTTTTTTAAAAAAAAAATATTAAGAATTAAAAAATTGTAGTTGTGCAAACTTCTCCTTCTGGCCACAATCGTTTTTGAGAGCCTGACTGCCTTCGCTGCTTCCTACTACCAAGTAAATGGGGCGATACAGTTTTTTGACCTTAAATTGGATAATGAAAATCAGACGGAAGACATTGGGTTACTCATGATAGCTTCTTGTCAGGGGGAGAAGGAGAGGGGACTTTTGAGTCAAAGTTTACTAGAGAAAAGGGACAGTCTATTTGTGTGTCAGGATCTTAAGGCAAAGATTTGGACATCGGTGAGTTACATCAATTATTTTTATCTTTAACTCAGTGGGAATAACAAGTGATCAAAATAAATGTTTATAAATAGATAATAGCCCTACTGCTCGGGATTTCTGGTCTCCTCACAGTCATCGTGATTTACTGGCAATTTGGAGAGACTCTGGCATTTCGAGACAGCAGTAATTACGCAGCTTACAGACAGTACCAAATGAGACAGTTGAAATTACAACTTCAAAAACAAATGGATCGGGATCATTTCCCGGATACTCAAGGGAGTTTCAGTCAGTTCTCGGGTAGTGAGTCATTTGACGAAAGGTTGACCCAAGGAGTTACTGACAGGGACAAGGACAGCTGATAGGATGGGTGTGAGGAAGGAGAGGTCAAAGGAGGATGGGAGTCAATTTTCTTAACAACAGTTAATGTACTTATTGCTGTAGAAAAAAATATATTTAGTACAATTTATTTTTTTCAAGGAAACACAACTTATTTAATTTTGTGTGATTGTCTTTACTAGTTTTTTAATTTTGAAGAATATGGTAAGGATTTTGTGATTCAAATGTGAGTGTGACTTGTTGACCATAATAATAAAATTATAGTCATTTTGTCTTAATGACTTGTTTAATCACAAGGCTCTTCCGTTAATCTGTGGATGTGGAGGTGATTTCCTGTTCATGAATTTAGCTTAATTGACATTAGTTGGCAATATGCATGAGCTCTTAATTAGAAAAATGATATGTACTATCATTGTTAAGACACTGAGAGAGAGAGAGAGAGAGAGAGAGAGAGAATAGAAAGTGTTAAATAATAATCAAGGTTTACACACACACGATCATTATTAGCAAGTAAAATCTTGACACCAGGTTTTACGACAACGCATTTAACACACTTGACCATTCTAGTTAAACAAAGCTGCAGGAGAGTAAGAGAGTTTGTCATTTAATTTTTATTTGCCAAATTGTGCAATGAATCAAGAGGTTTCAAATTTTGAAAAATTACTAAAATTCCTCATAATTTTAATCCTGCATTTGACATTGGTCTCAACGACAGTAGAGGATGACGACAGACTATTTCTAACACCCCTACTTCTAGCTGGAAAAAGTGAGGAGGCCAAGAGATTGTCCAGGGTCAATCTATGTGAAGATTGTGAGGTCGCCGGGATTGAGAGTTACTCTGGATTCTTGACTGTCAACTCGACGTTTAACAAAAATTTGTTTTTTTATTTTGTCCCAGCTCGTGTACCAGTACGTTAAATATTTGAGATTCTTTTTTTAAAAATCTAATTAAATTATTAATCACATTTATTTATTGTAGGATCGGAAAGGTGCTCCACTAATGTTGTGGCTGAATGGAGGGCCCGGATCGACCTCAATGTAAAAAATTTATATTTTTGTGAAAGAGAGAAATAATCTGAGAATAATTTTACAGGCTCGCCCTTTTCGTTGAACATGGACCATTCTACGTGGACACACGAGGGAAAAATTTAAAGTTACGAAATGTGACGTGGACATCCACAATGTCCATCATCTATGTAGATAATCCTGTTGGAGCTGGTACTTAAATATATTTAATGAATTTGTTTAACTGAACTCTGATACTGGTCAATTAAATAGGATTTAGTTTCACGGATAATGAAGAAGGGTTCCCTCGAACGACTGAGGAAGCTGTGAGTGAGTTGTACATTGGTCTTGTCCAGTTTTTGAAAATTTGCAGTGAGTACCAAACAAGTGATTTTTATGTGGCCGGACAGTCATATGCAGGTATGCTATTTTTCGTTTGTATTTTTGTTGACCTCTGGAGGTCAAAACAAATCATGTGTATTAATTTTCTAAATTGTAAACCTTCGACGCTGTTTGACCGTTTGATCGTATTTGCACATCTTTTATAATACAAAGAACATACACGGAATCTAACGCTCGAGGGGCGTTGAAGTTCTACAATTTTGCAAGTAGTATTGACCTGAGTTTACGGGAAATAATCTTGTCATTTTTGCAATTACATTTTTAGGAAAATATGGCCCAGCTCTTGCTCACAAGATCCACGAGTCAAATCAAAATAATCCAGAGATTACAATCAATTTAAAAGGAATAGCGATTGGATCCGGATTCTTTGATCCAGTCAATCAACTTAATTATGCTTCATTTTACTACAACACTGGTTTAATAGATGAGTCTCAATTGACATATTTTGAAGGGCAAGAAGAGCTGACGAGGAAACTAATTGATGCGAAGAATTGGACAGAGGCGTTTGTTGTAAGACTTTATTAAAACTATTTTTAGTCAGTGTTTTTTTAAAGAAGTTATTCTTAAATACAAACAGGTTTTAGAGTCCCTAATTATTGGATACCCCACACCCACGGGTACAAGTCATTTCGACAAGGTGACTGGCCTACAATACAATCTTAATATATTACTAGACAAGGAACCGGAAGAGAATTTTAGATATGAAGAATTTTTGAGTCAAACTCACATTCGACAAGCGCTGCATGTGGGCGATACAACATTTATCTCATTCAACCCAAAAGTTTATAATAGGATGAAAGAGGATATTTATCAATCTATTAGACCACAATTTATTGACTTGTTGAATGCAGACTATAACATTTTAATTTATTCATCTCAATTTGATGGAGTTGTTCCTTACATAACAATTTCCGAATTTGTCAATTCCTTGAGTAATTCCAATTGGAAGTTGGGTAAAGATTATGCAAAGGCAGAAAGAAGAATTTGGAGAGAAAATGGGAAAGTGGCTGGGTACGTAAAATCTGTGGGGAAATTCACCTTTGTCCTCATAAGAGACTGTGGACATCTGGCTGCTTACGACCAACCCGAATGGACATGTAATGCCTTCGAAGCATCTTTTCACTAATTATGGGCATTAAAATCTTTACTTATCTCTTATTTTTCATATTTACAGTTGATATGATCAATCGGTTCACTCATGGTCTTCCAATTTAATCCCTTTATGACATAATGTGTGATTTAAAATAATAAAATAAAACTCTGAATTCATACCGTTTGTTGAGTGTCTAATCGTTTATTCATTGACAAAGGCTTTGGAAGCGTCTAAGGTCTCAATGGTCGGAGGGAAATTCAATACCGGAAAAAAGCGGACCGGAATTTATTTTGTCTGCAAAGATCTTTTTTTGATTGACTCCCATTAAATTTGCAAAAATGGTCAAGTTGACGGCAGAATTGATTCAAAACTCTTTCCAATACTTTAACCCTGTTCGAGACCGAGAGTTGGAATTACGAGGTACTTTTTTTATCTTTTGTTTTACAAACTTCATTTTTGTTGTGTTATCTAAGATAATTTTAAAAATGGATTTTGTGGTGTGGACTTTACAGGGTACAAAATTCCCATGATAGAAAATTTGGGAGCAACCCTGAATCAATTTGACACGATTGACTTTACGGATAATGACATTCGGAAATTGGATAATTTTCCACTTCTTACCAGACTCAAATGTTTGTTTTTGAGTAACAATCGTATTGTGTGAGTAGCTTTTTTTCCTTCTAAAGTACATACTTGTAATGTATATATTTAATTTATGTGGTCACAATTTTTAAAAACATGTGTGTTGTTTGTTTTGTTTTTATGCAGACGGATAAATCCACTTATTTCAGAATCAATTCCGAATATTGAAAGTCTAATATTGACAAACAACATGATCTCGGAATTGTCGGATATTGACAGTTTGGCAGGATTCAAGAAGCTTACTTCGCTCAGCCTTCTATTTAATCCAGTCTCTACAAAAGAACATTATAGATCGTACATAATTTACAAATTACCTCAGCTGAAACTACTCGACTTTCGTAAAATTAAATTAGCCGTAAGTTCCTCATTCTCGTCTAATATAAATACATTTTTTTATTCTCACTCCATTCTGTAAATATAAATATCTTGCATGGTTTTCTATTCAAGGAACGAGAACAAGCCAAATCTTTGTTCAAAAGTAAGGTTGGTAAACAGCTTCGTAAAACAGTAGAAGTGGAAGCAGGGAAAATTGCAGAAGAATTGAGAATCTTAGATGAAGAGCAAGCAACTCGTAAACCAGGTAAATACATATACACAGTTAATTACGCAAAATATGATCTCACTGTGATTTTGAATTAAATTAATTCTACAATGAGTATTTTATGTATTTTTCTTGTAGCTTTCCAAACCAGAACAGATGAACAAGTACGTTTGGTCCAGAATGCGATTGCCAATGCCAATTCTTTGGAGGAGATAGAGAGGTTGAATGCTATGCTCCGATCGGGTCAACTTCCTCCAGAACTATCAGGAGATAATGGTGGTTAGTACAATTACCCCCCCCCCCCCCTTTCTCGTTTGTTTTCAACATTATATATTTTTTTTGTATATAATTTTTATTATATTGTATTTTTTTTAGAAAATGGAACATCACAGATGGAACTTGAATGATGTCTCTTCAATAATATTGTATTCATTTTCTTATTTTATTTAAAAAAGAAAGGTTACAGGCTGATTGCCTCATAAATTATCCTTGTACATACAATTTATTATTTTAAATTTTTGAGAAAAAAATACAAGAACAAAATATCCTATTCAATGTATTTACCTGATGTTTTTTTACTCTTCCAACTAGAATCATCCTTCCACATTTGAGCATGAGTAAATTTATTTATGAAGTTGATTGATCTTTTTCTCAGACCATCATGATAATCCCATGTATAATAATATAGGAAGACTGGACAGAATTTTATGGCACGTAGTAATAATATTTTATTTGTTCAATTTTTTGTAATAATATCCATATGTTGAAAAGACACACAGAGACAGAAAGGGATAGACAAGGAGGAAGAGTAACTAAAAACAATGGGCTACAATTCTATACAATAATAATAATAATAGACAAGAACAAAAGACAAAAAGGAAGAAGGATATTTGGCACAGAACAAAAAAGATTTAAAGGAAAAAGTCTATTCTATGAAAACAATTAAAACTAATTAGGGAAATTTAACAATTAGCCAAGTTCTATATCCTTATTTTTAAAATTAATTGTAAATTGACTTCTTTTGGTCTTCTATACACACTAATAATAAAATTTCAAATTCAAGTCAAAGCAGCAATTTATTGCTCAACGATGCAAAACAAAGGGGGGGAGGGGGAAGATAGTGCAGAAAATGTCAAAAGACAAATAAACTAAGTATAGGTAGATTGCAAAATAAGGATTACTTTGCAAAGAATTTTGTACAGCAGAGCAAGGGGAGGAGGATGTTCATTTCCTTTGAATTTGAGGTAGACTTTTTGTATTGTCAAAACGAAAAGAAAAGTTGGTGGAAGAAAAGTGTCGTAGAATTTTTTTTTCATTTTTTTTCAGTTCAAATTAATTATCCTCTCTTTCAGAAATTTACCTCTGAAAAGGGGAAGGGTCGGTGGTCAAGGAGTCTTGAATATTGTCAATATTTTTCATTGTCCAGAGTCATGTTCCATTTTAGTGAGAAATGGCGAATTGAGCGTATGGGGACACCAAATTGTAATGGGCTGGGCTTGCATGGAATCCAGCATAGGCAGGTTGAGCGTACTGGAGACGAGGAGCTACAGCCACTGGAGCCTAAAAATAAATTATGATTAATTTTTTTGCATCACAATTATACTATTCATTGGAATCAGATTTCTATCTTACTCTGACTGCAACTGGGGCAGCAACAGCCTTGACAACAGTTGGGGCAGATCGGTCAACGACAGCATTGAATCCATTGACAGCATCAGCGGTGTAGGTCACAGTTCGGACTGCACCATCAGGCTCAACAAGAGAGTACTGAAATTTAGAAAAAGAAATTACAATTTTGAAGAGTCAGAAACCTTTTCAGAACTGTTTGACTTCAACGCCGTTTGTGTGAATTGCACAATCTGAGAGGCCTACCACACAAAAGTTGGATTGTCCGTTCATAGGCGTACTTTCTTTTAAGCAGGTCATGCTCTGATATGTCAATTAGTAATCAAACCGTACCTGTCCTCGGACAACATCCCCGTCACGGGATTCACTGGCACTCTTTTGGTCTCCAGTCAAGGCATCCTGGACTGAGTAAGAGTAGGAATATTGTGGATGTGGGTCATAAGGTTCTGGGGCGACGGCTGCGAAATAATCATATAATTTTGAAAATGAGACCAAAATACCCGGAAGAGCTACTTATATCCGAATTTTAAAAATATTTACCTTTAACAACGGTGGGAGCGACAGCTCGGACAACTTGGGGTTGTTGAACGTAGGTCACAGCGGGAGCTGAATGATATCTGACTGCTGGGGCCGGGGCATAATTTACCAATGCTGGCTGAGAAGCATAGGAGTATGCGGGGGCGTGGGCAAATCCATGTCCAGGATAACTTGTGTAGAATTGAGCAGAAGTCACTGCTAAGGTGGCGAGGAAAACTGCAATCTGTAAATTTGAAACAAATTTCCTTTAGTATTTTCCTCTAGAAATAATTCTCAAAGTTGAACGCCGTTATAGGAATTTTACTGGTTTTCTGTTAATTCTAGAATTTAGGTCCCGATATTTCCTTCGTTGCACTAATTTCACTTTTTGAAAATAATTAAGTTACCTTCATCATGGTGCTCCTGTGTTTTTCACTGCACTTAATTTTACACTTTTAAAAGTAGCTAAATTACTCCTGATTTGTTCACTGAAGAAGGCTCCAAAGAGGAATGACATAATTTGGACTGTAAAATTTTGTTTTTATAGTGAGTGACCAAGTGAGTGTGTGTGAAAGTAACCTTACTATTTTACTCGTGTGCTAGGGCATTGTTATTGGCTTTTTTGTCTTGCCCTGATCTTCATAACCACACACACAATATGTAATATCCCACCTTCCCTGTATGGCCCTCTTAATATTTTCTTGTCTCCTTCTCTAGACAATTCCTTCTCCCTTTTTGCTCCTGTTACAAATATTCCAAGATCACACACACACACACATGGACTAACTACCCTGATGAATTTTGTTCTCTCTCTCGCACACACACATTTCCCTTGGTTGGGTCATTGTACAATGTATTGTTGATTTGGATTTTGGGGTTGACACGAGACATATCATTCCATGAGCCTATCCTATTACATAGGGAAAGACAGAGACTGTGTGTGTGTGTGTACAGGTGCTCATGTACATTGTAAGAGTAGAGAATACAAGATTTTTGTATGCTCAAGTTGACACGCCGTAGTATCCACTAGTTGTAGTAGTAGTAGTCCAATGCATATGTAAAGTGTTGTTTTTTTCAAAATATTATTTGTTACGAGAATCGCTCTCGTCTTGTCCTGTCAATGTGGTTGAGGCTGTACAAAATACATCATTTATTACCCTAACTAGACAATTTACATAATGCAATTTATATAATCATATTGATAATTTATTTATGTGTGTGTACTCTACACATACAAAATTTATGACTCCCTTAATGCTTCTTTCTTTTTTTTTCGTCTGACCCTCGATAACTTTATTTCCACTCAATCCACATAATTATTATTATTAGCACCATGTAAAGATTGTTTGACATTTGAAATGGATTTTTTTGTGAATGGTCAGTTCACTGAAGTAAAAGACAATAATTGATTTGAAAAAAGTTGATTTTTCCGACGATATTTGCATAGCTATAATGCGAGGACTCCCGATCGGAGAGACAAATTTGTGCAACGGCGTCCACGTTTGACAAAATTCATTACTATTTTATTTTCAATTTATTCGAATTTTATTCACAAAATCTTATTTAACATGTACTATGCGCATTGGGAGGTTACTTTAGAGTCTCTTAAATTCTAGTGGAAAAATGGGGAAAAATCGGGGAAGTGAATTTTTTTTTGCAAAAAAATTACGACGTAGAATCCTACCTTGAAAAAATTGTTTTTTTGTTCTACTTCAGTCATTTTGGTTTGAGTTGACAGGGAGAAAAACTGAGGCAATCGGACTCCATATTTTATTTATTATCTTTGCACCATAATCACGAACAAACCAGTGCAGTGAGGCACAATGACAATGACAGGCGATAGAGATGAAGCTTGTTGTTATAACTCTAAAATACTACCCACAACCTACGTGCACTAACTTATTCTGATTGTTGTATAATATCACACACACGTTGTGGGAACTGGTCTTGAAATCTTTTCATGCTACACATTCGAGAGAAAAAAACAAAAACAACGAGAGCATACAGAAAGCATGGTAAAGGAACAGAGAGAGAGAGAGACTGTCAGAATTTATGACATTATTACACATTGTAAAATTTTGAATGCGCCAAGCATAATAAGAATAACAACAACAATACTAAATGTAATATTAGGAAATATTACTCTAATTTACATTGTGTTTTATGACAATTATGTGATGATATCCTCACATTTTATCTACACCTAATTTCAACGCAAAAATTGTGCACACAAATTTAAAAAAGGTTCTTTTTAAACTTATTTTTAAAAAAAACACGGCACTGATACTACACTGCTACTGTTAGAATTTTAAATGACGAAAAATTGAGACAAATCACCGAACGGCGTCGAGTCAAACGAATTCCTTGTGTGTCATTCTCACGTTTGTTCAATTAAAAAAATGTCATTCGTAATGATAAAAGCCATAAGACAAACAAAGTGGACTTTTAAAATTATGGTACGAAATTAAGTAATTAATTAGAATCAATAAAAACTGGATTGACGGAGTACAATCAGTTTCGTGGTAGCCCAGTCCCTCCAATTCCGATCCTCATACGTTGTAGATAATATGATATAGAAATTGACAGACAATGACTGAGCACACTCCTCTTTATTAAAGGTGTAATAAACACAAACCAGAAAGAATTGTATTATTTAATGAGGGGAAAAAACGAGTAATAAATTAATTCGAGTCATCCTCTCAACTAGATAAGAAGAAGAATTGACTGTGAAATGAGTCCCGTGGAGTCAACATCAAAATCATGAGAGGATGATATTGATCATTGATGACACTCTCACTCTCGTGCCCCCCCCCCCTCCCTTGTCTCAAGATCTTCTTCCAGTTATCGCCGTCACCATCATTTTATGTCTTCTCTGTGCTAGAGAGACAGAGAGAGAGAGAGAGACGAAAAAAATCAAGGAGGATCAGTCTGTGAATGCAGGATACTGTCATGCTAATGTAAATGTCCACCATTTTCACACCAATTAATCAAATGAGTGACCAGACTGGTTACTCACAACAATTATTTGCTCAATTTAATCAATTGTATCATCCATTTATTCACAAAATTAGACTGAACGTTCATGCAAGCATGCTTGTTCTCTCTTGCCCCGCTGAAAAAAATTCAATCGTCAAGATCGGCGTTCAAGTCCAGCAAAAACAGTTCTCGTTTTTTGTCATTAAAATAAATGACAAAAATTCTCAAGGAAATGTCAAGATCCCTCGCCATTTACCAAATTAACTATCACAAATTTTCCAATAATATTTAATTATCATCTAGTTGTGACACAAAGTCATTAGTCCAAATTGTCGATACATTCAATATTAAACTTGTCCTACAGTTCTGTACAAACATCAATCTTTTTCAACTGAAAAAAATAATTATCCTGAGGTTCAATATCAGCATTAAATAAATGACAATTAAGTTTTAAATTGGCCAAATAGATTATTCTCTCATGACCATATAATCCGAAAATTCTTGATCTCTATCTCTCTCCTCTGATGGCTTAGCGTGTCTCTCTCTCTCTATCTCTTCGTACAGAACGTGTGTCTCAGACAGTTTGTCAACGTCACTCTGCAAGTGTGGAAACAATCACACAGAAAAAAATTCCTGATAAATAAAACAGATCATTCTATTTCATTGCCACCATCTCCAATCATCGAATCGACCCTGTTCATTGTCACACACTCTCATCTTTGGTGACAAACTGGACGCCTTCCCCTAAAGTCTCTTCAACAATGAACTAATCACTCAATACCACATGACAATGACTGTTTTGTGAGGGTGTTCATTCATCCATACTCCAATAAGTTACGTATAAGGGCTAATGGCCCACTCAAAAAAATTGTATCGAAAAGACAATCAGTGTAATAATGTCTTAGCATACAAACAATCATCATTTACCTTTTAATTTCATTTAATTCCATTTAAACTGTCCTACACCAATTTCCCTTTCATTTCAATTCCTCTCTCTCTCTACGCCGACCACCACCACAATAATACTTCAATAATACTTGAGAAATGTAGAGAGAGAGAAAAATTTGCATGTTGGTCTTGATTCTCTCTCTCTCATAAAATAAAAACAAAAAACACAGTCACACACGAGCCATAAAATCTTGTCATGTCCCATCCCTTCATTTACAAACACACACACACGCAACTGGGCAACAATAACGCAAAACTATGTAACGTTAAATTTTACAAACGATTAAAGAAAACATTTAACCCTCGTTGACCATATTCAAAGTCCATTAGTTTTAACAATTGACATTTTAAAGAACACAAATGAGACAACACGCCTCCCTCTTTAAAACTTTTATCCTTCCCTTCTCTTCATCATGTCTTTTTGAGAAGGGAATTGAACCGAAAAAAGTCTTAATTAATTTTTTTCAAAAAAATCTTAATTTGTTTTTGCATTAGATAGAAAGGTACTTTAATTGAGGGGGAAAAGGGGGTGGTACAACTTGACCTGGTCAAGTTACAAATTTATGACATGAAATATTTACTTGGAAGAAAAAAAAATGGGCCGGTCAAAAAATGAAGGAGCCGGTTAGGTGGTCATGAGTCACATTTATTTATTTTGTCAATTTATTGGGCCAAACATTCATTTTATGAAGAGGAGAGGCTCACCGCCGAAGGGTCCTCTCTCAAGTCCAATTCATAAATTGTGAAGAGAGAGAGAATTCAAATTCAAATGCCAAAATGCAAATGCAAAATAAAAATGCAACTTAATATTATCTGCAGTAATATGCGAAAAATGAGTGTCCACACACATACACACGTAGTATAAAACACACGAGCCATTTTTGGGACAGACTCCACAATTATTCTTGAATGTGAGTTGAATGAATTGTAATGGGTCATACATATTCGTAGTATAGGCTATTGTAATGCGTGTGTGTGATGGAATGGAGGGATTGAATATTTTGATGGGGAGAGGGACTACATGTACGTAACGTGTAATATGATAGGATGGAGATGGCGAGACTGATAAAAAAGAGTTGGATGCATGTTGAACTGATTTGGTTTCTTCTACATTTGATTTATGAGCTTGTTGTTAATTTCATTATTATTATTAACATTATTATTACTGAAGCAAGGTGCAGTGGACACACTTCACTGTGTGTGTGTCGTGTGTGGACTGAGAGCAGGTGGATGATTATTATTGACAGAATATATTTTTCAAAATAGAGTCTCTCTCTCACTCCCCCCTATTATTTTCACATGCAAATTTTATATTATTATTAAAGGCTAATTTGATCTTGTAAGTATAATTTCTTAATTGTACGGTGTACTCCGTACCGTGTTGCACAAAATTGTAGTGTAGTCAACGTGGTAATTAATTATGCAATTGTTTTGTCGACTCTTGATATGTGTGAAATATTTTGTGTAAAAGTTTTCCATGATATTTTTCGGAGAGAGAAAATTGAGGTCCCTTTGGTTTTTTGAAGAGAGAGAGGTAGAGAGTCACTTGACGAACATAGAGAAAGGGTTTGGAATTTTTATTAGAAAAATTTGATCATAAAATTAAAGATGACAGTGTAATTGAGGTGAAGCATTAAGAACAAAGTTTTGTTTTAAGAAATTTATTTTGATGTACTTCGACGCCGTTCAGCTGAGTTTAAAGTTTCAGGGGATCACCAATTTTTACAGTCTGTAAGTTACAGATATATTTAATCATTAATTGTTCTAAAAACCGCACGTTGAAAGTTTCCAGAAAAACATCTATTTGTCATTTAATGGCCATTTATTATTTTAGAAGATGAAAAGAGAAAAAGGAAGCGTCGCAATTTTCCCTCCTCTATTAAAATTTTCATCCCACAATGGAATTTCTTAAGCCCGAACCACACACACACACACGGCTGTTTTGTCTTCCTATTGTTAATTTTTTTTAACAAAATGTTTTGTTCAATTGTCATTGTCTGGTTAATTGACTGAGTGAAAGACGTGGGCATGAGGAGGATAGGCCGGCCGTGCTGTAGTTATTAGTACAATTAAATTTTTGTTGACTTGTGTGTGATCTGATGAGGTTGAAGATTAAGGAGGAATGATGGACAGGCCATGATGTAAGACACAGAGAGAAGGAGGAGGGCTTCTGTAATTTGTAATTCTTCCTTTACCCACTTGACAACCACACACACACACTCACTCACTCCACTGTGAGTTCCCAACCAATTATTCCATTTAATTACAATTAGCACCCGTCCCCATCTTCATATGACTCTCCCTGCTGTGTGTTCTCTTTGACCGTTGACGCAAAAACTTCCGATGTCTGTCAAAAATTGAAATTGGTCAGGTCAAATGTCCACATCATTAATTCACACACACACACACACACACTTGGAAGGAGTGACTCATGTCTACACTCACTTACAGTGTACGCGTAAATGTAGCAACAGACAGAAAAATGATTTTTAATATACTACTAGTACCCCATTTTAACCACATTACACGTCAGACCGTTCCCTCTTGTTCTCATCTACATAAATGAATTAATTAATGTGTAACCACCAGTCACATTTGAAATTGACTTACGACCCCAACTTCAACTGACACTCAAAAAAATATTGTGTTTGTTTGTGTGTGACTTTAGAGTGGAATGAGGGATGCTGGTTGGGACTGACATGACTTTTTGGCTACTGGATCTTTTGGCCACTCACACTCGATCGTGGCTGACAATGTGGGTTCACAATCACAATGTAATAGAAGGAGGAGGAATCAAAAGGACTAATTGATTGCTCCTTTATAAAAGTAGAAAGAGTGTGTAAAACCATAGTGAATGAGGATTGTTCAATTGAAAAATTTATTGGCAATTGATTATTATTCAGAATTAATTGGTACGTGATCTACACACACACACGCACATACACAGTCAGTCAGCCCAGAAGCCAAATGACCAATGCAAACTAGACCACTTTCCTCACGATGACGAAGACCACTACTTCCCATCCTGGCCACTTTTTTTTTTATTTTGTCAGCCCTCAGCTTTATATGGAGTGAATCAAGTATTCTCTGTGGTCACTTATTTTCATATTACACAACCCAAAAATTCCGTACGTTGAGAGCCAACGTTTGTTTGTTGCAATAATACTGCATTCTTTTAATTCCCTTTGAATTTTCAAAAACTAGATTACATTTTTTGCGCATTTTTTGTACAATATCCTAAATGGGGAATTCTATTTTAATTCATATTTCCATATATATTTTTTTTTTCAACTTGGAGCGACTCGACGCCGCTCACCGTTTTACCTCCTCCATAAAGCGGAAGAATTTTGAATGTAAGTATAAGCCACGTAGTTTTCAGTCGGCGGCGAAGTGCGGCACAAAAAGTGAGGAAAAGTGAGAAACGTGGATGAGGCTAATTTTGACTGTTGTATGTGTACAACACAATACAATGAGTTTTTAGGAGTTGTTGATGTTGTGGGAGGGATAAGATTGTAAAGTAGATTTGTAAAAAGTGTAGTAGTTGTTGAGAACTTCTCAATGAGAACTGTTAGAGAAGAAGGAGGATGGGTGGTAATGTAATGGACTGTGAATTACAGAGTAGGAAAACTCATTTACATAAAAATGGGGCTATTACAAATTCATGTAGGCCGACAAGCACCTCTCTTATCTACTTAACTTCTTTGTTTGATAATTACATCTTGTAATTGGGCACCGCTTCTCAATTTTCCTAATCTTTTTATCTCTCACTCTCTTCAAAAAATTACTCACTTAAGTTGTGTGTAAAATTGGAAAGAGGGAGGATATTAATGTGGTACTTTTTGATTTTTGATTTGAATTATTTATAACTTCATAGGGAGATAACATTAAATCATTTTATTGGAGGAATTGACTTGCAAATCAATGTGTAATTAATTAAGTAATTTAATAATCACAAATGTTGCTCCATTTCAACGCCGACTGGGAAAAATTTGGCTAATTTTGTCTATGGAGGGTTAGTAGGCTCTTCAGATCTTCCTCGCTTGTCTTTCAAAAATTAAAATATTTGTTTTTGTGCAAAATTTATTCAAGAAAACAGTTGGATTCTCTCAATTTATTGTCTCATGAATGGAAATGAGAGCAATAATTTGCAAAATTTTTTGCACAAATATTAGCATAATGGGTTGACTGAGGTGTGAGTATGTAAAAAAAATTGCACCCATGTAAATGACATGGAGGCTATTGTTGTTGCTCTTGATATTGATTTATTGGAGGGACAGAGACTGGTTCATTCGTTCGGGAGACAGAGTGATGCGGGTCACAATTTTGTGGTTGTGTAAGGTCACACAAGGTTATCAACCTTATTTTTCGATTGCAACTTTTGAAGAAATCATCATAATATTCATTTGTTGAGAACAAGAAGGATTTTTTCGAAAAGGGTCTCAACACCACACACACACACACACAAAAGATTATACGCAACGTAGACGCAAGATCACAAGACAAGCCAAAAATCTTCATGAAATTTCAGATTGAATTGCAATTTGCATGTGTGGAAGGGGGGATTGACTAATTAATTTAAACGCACTCCACACACACAATAGGAAATTGAAGTGAGATTGGGCCAAGTTGACGAGAGAGTGACTGGACGTGTGTGAGAGTGTGTGTGTGTGTGACGGAAGAGAGAGACCATTTTGATTGATGGAATGGTGTCATTATGTAACAGAGGAATCATCATCCAAAATGTTCAAAAATCTTCTTCAAGGTAAACAGGATTTGGAAGAGGAGGACAGAGTGAGAAGAAAAAAATAATTTAAATTTTATCATCCCAATTAATTCGGTTAATCATCCAAATGGAAGACCTCATGTTGTGTTCTTGTCCAATACAATGATGAATTGCATTGACTTTACATTAATTCTACTGTCACTCCTCAATTAAATTCCACTTGTCCCTTTTTGTTTCTGGAAGACTTTTCAACTTTTCAGTAGGAGAAACTACATTAATTGGGAAATTAGTCAATGTCTACAACTCAAAATCCACGGAAATCAATGCAAACCAAAATGATAACCCTGGAGGATTCTTAAGGACCCTTTTTTAAGGAACAGGGGTAATGTGGCCTTAAGGGACTGTTTTTTATGTGACCTACTAAATCTGGTACAGCAATACCGCCGTATGAACCGTCTTCTCAGTTTAGTTTCGCCACGACGTAGTAGAACTCACTGATCGGCGTTAAACTTGTCAATTCAAAAAGGAATAATCCAAGATGAAGGACGCCTTCTCAGAATTGACAATTCTTCCGTATGTATTCCCAAGTAAATGGATTTAGTTTGAACTGGGATCGTTAGTTAAGTATGTTTGTTATCATATACTTACAGTATTGATTTGTACGCGTGTGTGTATGACTTTTTGATCGACACGATGCGATGATGAGCTGTAAACTTTTTTATCCTTGGAAAAGTTGACAACGATTCCACGAATAAATTGGTAGTGTGTGTTATTTTCTGAAACAATGAACCATATAAAATAAATGTAATAAAAAAAGCAGTAACCATTCTTTCATATAATACTATGATTGTTGATATTACATGACGTGGTAGTGAAGCATACACGTATAACAAACCATACCGTCGTCAATAATAATAATTATTATTGACATTAAAAAACCGGTACAAACTGAAACGGAGACTCTATATAAGTCAGCCCGACTCGTATTCAATATTTCCATTCGACCTTTTGTGAATTGACTGTGTGCCTCCAGGATGCGATCTTCGTCAAATAATTCTTAATTAATTCTTCATTCGCAATTAAAAATGAAATTGAGAAAATGGAAAATTAATTTGTAACTTTTGTTCTCATATCCGATAAGCAAAAAACTGTTCAGAGTTCAAGGACATTCAAGAAAGGTCGTGCTGGAGGTCAAGGACCCTTCCAAATGTAATTTTTAAATGTAAACCATTTAAATAATCAAGAGATACAAATATGAGTCAATTAATTATTTGTCCTATCAAAATTTCACAGAGCCAACCAATCCAACAACAATCGAAGATTATTCGATTAGTCATCGTCGTATGCCGTCTATCTCACCATTTTCGAAAGAAGAAGAAATGAGAGGTCCTAATAATAATAATTTATCGAAATCTTCTTCCACTTTTGTTGAAGACAAATTGAGATGGCCCAGAAGATTTCCTCGAAGACAAATTTCTCTCAACTCCACCATTCAAAATGATGGAGGTTCAAGGACATTGACCTCTTTGGAACAACGACGACCTTTCAGTAAATTTAATGGTCGTGTCTTTTCAAGTATTAAATCTCGACTCTCAAAATTCTCCAATGTTAATTTGGAACATAGTCCAGAGTTTTCGGAAAAAACTAATCTATTAGCAAATGATGACTCATCTTTGGAGGAGGAGGATCAAAATGAACAAAATGACGATGACAGTGTTGGAACATTATTGTCGTACAGACGAAATGTAGAGTATCAATATTTTAAAAATAATTTTATTGTTGCCAAAGATCAAAATGATGACATCTACGCAATCCCATCATGTTGTGTTCAATTGAATCGGATCACAATCCAGGAAGTCAATGAATCAACAGAAGAAGAGGATATGTGTCCAGTATCATCAGAAAGAAAACGACAATATGATGGAGGAGAAGAAGAAGAAGAAAATTCAAAGAGAATTAAACTGGATGTAATCGATATGACTGGAGACAAAGAATCTACTCAAGTATCAAACACTAGTACTAATATTCGTCTTCGAATTGCTGAGAGAATCCGAGCTAAAAGAGAACAACAACTTCAAAAAAATCAGTGTATCACGGGAACTCCAGGCAGTATCGTCGACACTATCGAAAAACAACTTCAAAAAGAGGGGGAAGTGATGACGACAATCCGGATTGTTGAAAAATCTGGTAGTAATAAATTTTTTAAACAAAATGTCATCAATATTGATATCCGATTAACTATTTATTATTGTCTGTTTGAAATAGATCCAGTCAACAAGACCAAGGGACGAGAAAATGATGAACTTCATCTCCTACCCTTGAACAGTTCTCAAACCCTTGCAAATGGGATCCAATGGAAAATTGCAGACAACTATGTTTATGAACAATCCCTCCGAATCTCATCTTCAACAAATCAAATCCGAACAACAACAACCAGCCAACAACAACAACAACAATCATATTATCCTCCACTACGTGAAGATTTAAATCCAGACATAAAAGATTCAAAACAACAACAACAACAGAAAATGTACAATCATCCAATTGTTCCTCGACCACTTCGATTTGCAAGTCGACAACAACATCCTCTGGACAACAATACAGCAGGAGGAGGAGAAAGAATAAAAGAAGGAGGATCCACATTAAGACAGTGTCTCAGTATGAATTTGAAAAACAATGTCATTTTCAGCCCACGACCCAAAAACCCTCCTCCTCATTCTGTTCCAACAATCCCGAATAATATCAATAATACAGACTGGAGATTTGCAAGTTTTGTTGCACTGTCTCAACAAAGAGACTCTTACAAAAATAAAGAAAAGGGAATCCTTAGTCCAGATTCAAAACCACCAAATAATATCAATAAAGATGACAAAAATGATGCCCTCCCATCGTCCTCTTCCTCTTCCTCTTCTTTATCCAGATCGAATGAGAATCGAAAAACTGTATTCACCTCCGAACTTGTCCTAACTCTTCGACAACCCTTGATGCACAGTAAACCATTTGACTCGAGTCAATCGACTCCACATCCCCTTTCCATTTTACCTGGTCAAAATCCAATTCATTCTCCTCAATTCCTTCCAAGAATTTCCGATTCCCCTAACATGACAAATTCTTATTTGGAGTCTACTTCCATCAATTCAACATCGACTGTGAGAAACTTGTACTCGTCACGGAAAACAAATGGGGTAGTCAGTACAAGGAATCAAAGTTCCAGTTATCATCAGTGGATGTCAATGGGTCGAGGTCAAAAGCCACAATCGATCAGTCATGATGAATTCTACAGGAAACAATTGATGATGAGTGAAGAACAACTTGAACGTCATCGTCAGCTCCTCAATTCATCTTCCTCTTCTTCCAAAAATGATACTTTGTCCCCTCTTGGAGGAGGAGGAGGGAGGAGACCCTTGGACAATGGAAGAGATCCCATGACAATGACTAATGGTATAAATAAACCCATGTCAAAACTGGAGAGAGCTATTCGGAATTTGTCAGACAAATGTACTCGTGACATGACCCAACAACAACAAAAACAACAACAGTCATTCTATGACCATTATTTACCTACCACAACTTCGTCAAGCTATCCTCCTCTGTACTCATCCCTCAATTCGGGTCAAACACATCTAGAGAGACTCCTACAACGTCAACCACTGACCTCGTCATCATCTGTAGTTGACATGTCATCCAGACCAAAAATCCCACCTGTTCGAATAAATGGTCATTACAATGGTCAGCCACAACAACAGCCTGTCAGTTCCTCCTCCTTTCGAAATGACCCGGATATGGCAATCAATTTGGCAATCACAAGACGTGTGGACAATTCTACAATTTTATCTCATTCTCTATCCAAATTGGAAAATCGTCCAGTTCCGAAAATGCCTCACATTTCTGTTCCACCTCCTCTTCCATCCTCCTCAAACCTTTTGCTCAGTTCAATGTTACATGGGACTCTTCCTCCAATCCCATACTATCATAATCCGGGATATCGGGATCAAATGATTAATTATAATGAAAGGTCAAATTATCCAGGAGGAAATGACTTGTCCCGTTCTTCCTTCCCTATGGATCCAAGTCAAAATCAGTACCGAAATTCCAGACTTCATACTCTCCTCCTGGCTAAAACGTCTCCTCCATCGAATCCTTACAATTCTCTTCGGTCACAACAACAACAACAAGAGACAACTTTGGTCAAGTTTGATGACAGACAATTGAATGCAGGTTACAAATTACCTGGATCTTCAGCTATAAATTCTTCATCTTCAGTTCCGTCAAAAATATCCTTGGCTGGGAAATTATCGGACTGTCCCAATTTGTGGACAACTGCTGGACATTTGGAGGACCCTAAGCTGAAATTATCAACACGTTTGAATAAACCTAGAGGACCATTGTCCAGAATGACAACAACAAGAACTTTGACATTTGACCAGTTCTCACTGGGATTGTCCAGACTGAGTCCTCTTCCCCATGAAAATGAGGATGAAAGACAGAATTCGGGTAGAAGAGGAGAAAATTAAGAGAGTCGAAAATCTCCTCATCATTTGAGTGAAGAGGAGAGTGAGGAGGAGGAGACAAAGAATCATAAAGTTTCCAGTTCCTCCTCATCGGAAGAAGGGGATGAGAAGAGAGGAGGAAAAGAAAAAATTTCCGTAAAAATAGAAGAATTGGTAGAGAATCCAAGTGAGACATCCGATTTGGAATTTTTTTGTACAGATGAAGAAAGGGAATTCATTGCACGAGATCCCAAATAAAAATTTTATATTTCATTTCTGATCTGTTTTTGTTTACTGTGTGAATAAGTGAGAAGGAATAAAAATGTGTTTCTTTATTCGGGATATGAGGTCATTAGTCTCTTTAACTGCATGAAAAGAAAACTAATGTTCATTAAAAATTTCCTAAACTATGCAAACAATGTTTACTTACTTCAACAATGAGTCATGGCGGAAACATTTTTATCTTTCTTTGTTACCAAGCTATTAGAGAGATAGGTATTTCGCAGATTTGACTTAGAATCTGACTCCGCCAAGGATTAAGTCAGATTTCCAAAAACAGTTAGGTATTCGACGTGACTCCCAAAATCTGACTCCGGCTCAACGATGAAGAGGCATATTCAACCTCATTGAAAAATTTAGAAAATAATTTAGATATTTAATATGGATAAAGAC